>VOSG01000522.1:12501-23618 GCA_009761265.1 Halicephalobus sp. NKZ332 | reverse complement strand
AAAAAACTTTAAGTTCATTTTTTTAAAATTCAAATAACCAGATTAAGGGAAATATAGACCATCATATTATACGACTTGATTCCAACGATTGGCCAAATCAAGGATCCCATTCTTATACCTTGGTCCCACCAGGAAATTCCAGACAAATTCTCAAAGTTAACTCCCAAACCGCACGTTTTTTTGTAACACCCTAATAAATGGATGTCGACAGACGAAACACATGGACATGACAATCAAACAAAGCATAGTGGGTTTTTGTACTAGCCGATCCCCTTAATTGCTTGTTTGCAAATGAAAGTATTGTCTTTAAAAGTCGAAAAAAACTGGAGATAACAAATGAACCAGAACAGATTAAGAACAAAATGTCCTCAATAAGAATGTCGGGTTTAAAAAAGGAACAAATCTTCTTATGTTTGTTTACCGATGTTTTGTCACATTCTGGAAATTTCCTTTATAAGAGCTGAATTTCAAGACTTCTGTGTCATCAGAAAAATGAACTCATACTTGTTCTTTATCTTCTTCGGTTGTACTTTTGTTCTCCAATTGAATGCTGTCCCTGTGGTGGGGGGTGTTCTGCCGGACAACGAAGATATGCATATTGATGAATTAATTTCTATTTACAACCTTCCTATTTTGGAACAACAGCTAGACCCAAAAAATGCTGATTTGTTGTCCCGAGTCTACACTTATTGTTCTAATATTTCTAATGGAGAATGTAACCGGATGTGGAGCACTTGGTATAGTCACCTGAGTTCCGAAGATCAGGTACATTACTTTTAGAAAATTATGAAATAAAAATAATTGTTTTAGAATCTGGTTCAACTCTGGATAAAAAAAATGATAGATCAAAGCCAGATAGTGGAGGAGAAAAAGGCTCAAGTGTTGAGTCAGAAAGATACTTCTAAAGGAGTCAAAACTGCCTTGCAATATTTTCAAAAAAACTTTGGAAATGCAAATCATGGTTTTTCAATCCGTCGGATGATCAAATTCCTGGGTATTTCTGATAGAATTCCATTTGAACAAGCTCTTCGACAGATCTACGGCAATATTTTAATCAATTTCATTATGAATGCAGAGAAAAACCCAAATTCAGTTCCTTTCCATTCTTTTAATCTTCAAAATCAATGATTTTGACCTCTTTTGTCCTCAGTGCTACGCTACAAATAGAATCTGCTTAGTGTAAAATTTGTTTACATTTCGCATTTACCTAATTCTAATTAAAATTCTCACAAGCTTCTATAAAAACGAACTCGAACGATTTTTAGAGAAACACAAAACCATATTTATAAGAATATATTGATGGATGTATATTAATAAACGAAATATTAGTACAGTAATCGAAAACAGTACATTAAGGTTTATGTCAATCGATGCCTGAATATTTTTTAAGAATAACGGTATTGTCCTTAAAAATTAAATAAAATCGAAAATAATAGACAAAGTGTCCTTGGTAAGAATATCCGATTTGAACAATTAAACAAATCCTCTTTATCTATTTACAGATACTTTACCAAATTCCGGAACTTGCTTTATAAGAGCTAAAATTCGGAGCCTCTGTAATTGGAAAATAAGTCACTTTATTCCTCCTCCTCGACATCTTGAAAAATCGTCTTCAATATTGACGAATTGAGAATTACACCCCCATTTTCCTTCTGGCGTTGATTTCAGATCTTTTGTGCCTACAGAATTTTTAATTTTTCTCTCACATTTCTCCAAAGGACAAATTCGCAGAGGTTTAATTTGTCCGTTCTCTTCTGCAACAACTAAAAGTCAATTTCCACAAGTCTCTTTATTTCCTTACATTTCATTAAAATTATCATCTGCCACGAAATTATGTTCCTGTACTGAACTCTTTGACAGAATTTTTGTTCCAGTAACTAAATATGAAATCTCTATAGGGTTTGACAAAAAACAAAATGACAATATTATCAGAAAGAGGGTAAAAATTGAGAATACATTGCATATATTCTATCTTGATAATCATATTTCCCATAACCAAAGAAGCAAGAAGGAAAAAAATGGGGACGGCGGTAAATATAAGTAACAATATAACTTGTAAAATCGAGGCTCTCAATAAATTAATATGCACTTTTTTGGTTTTTTGACTATAGTTGTTTGACTGGATAGCTTTGAATCCACTGAAAGCATTGAGAAACAAAAAAATGAAAAGAGGAATCAAAATACAGATTGCTGCAACAACCAAGGAGAAATTATAAATCGAAATCCATACGGTGCGGTTTTGATTGAGTAATACTATCCCAGGGTATTTCTGGAGGAATTTTCTTCCTCCAATCACTTTCTTTGTTAAGTAAGCCGAAACAATTTCTCCATAGAAAAAAACATCTCCGATAGTTCCAGGAATGAGTATAGCCAAAGTTGTGAAAATATTTAGGATTAAATAAAAGCAGATGAAAACTTTCGGACTCAGAAACGAGTTGCCTTTCCTGATCCCTTGGTTGATAGTATAGTATCTCTCAATGTGGATGAGAGCCAGACACGTACAAGACCAAACCATCACATTGTTCCATAAAAGAAAAGCCAATTCTGTGAAAATTCCACTTCCAATAGGAAGCCAGCCAGTAGCATAGGCGATATGTAATTCATACAGTACCCTGGGTTTCCCTAAGGATAATATCATTACATTCACAATTTCCATGATAACATTAGCTAGTAGATATTTTTTGTATCCTGACATCATTGCAGGAGACTGGTAGGAAATCAAATAAATGATGAAACATGAAGTGAGTAATGTTGCTCCAGAAGCGATATCGATGATAGTGTTCACAATCCTCTCCGAGTATTCACTGTACTCAGAAGAAATATTGCCTGGGGGATAACTAGAGAGCGAAACTCCCGTACTCATGTTAACAGTAGTCGCAATACCCAAGAGAAGAAGCAAGGTCTACAAAGGAAACAAGTTTAATCGTTCAGCACGACAGATTATCGTATGTTATATCTCACATTACTTTTTATTATTAGATGCAATAGATCTAAGATAGTTTGAGAGTGAAGGATTTTGATATTCAATTAGTCGCTCATAAAAATGAGAGTCCAATTTTCAAAAAGAAGATTTAGAATAATGAAATGGGAAAGTGCATCACGCGTTATGTTGCATCCTATTTTCGCATAAAACAATCGTCAAAGTTTAGGAATAAGTGAACTAAAGTTGGTCCAGTCATCTATAACAACTTAGTGCTTATGTTTGATGCATATCAAAATGACTAAGAACCGAATGCCTCGAG
This sequence comes from Halicephalobus sp. NKZ332, assembly GCA_009761265.1. Lineage (NCBI taxonomy): Eukaryota > Metazoa > Nematoda > Chromadorea > Rhabditida > Panagrolaimidae > Halicephalobus > Halicephalobus sp. NKZ332. The sequence continues at coordinate 20,376 of VOSG01000522.1, read as the reverse complement.
GAGCTGTAATTAGATTGATCGTTAATATGGTTGTAATCCAATTTATTTTTATATTATTGTCATCAAACATACATTTAGCACAGTTATAATCCAATCAACCTTTTAAATAGTAGAGAAATGCTCCGAAGGTACATCAAAGTCTCAAAATCATCAGATTAATAGTTAACAAATGATCTTATAACTTATATTAAGCTGCACTTTGTATATTCTTAATAGATTCTTAGAATCGAGCGTAAAAATATATAAAATTCCTAGAAATTATTTTAATTCTATATAAATTATTGATTTCAAAATGATCTCATAATCAAATATCGAAAATGTTAAATTTAAATCTGTCTGTAACTATCGACTGGTGAATAAATTATTTGAAGACAGGGAAAATCTGACGTATTATTTTTTTACGAAAACTTTCAAGGTTCATTTATTTTGTACTATATTAATATTAATTTAATATCTTCACCTTTTCTCGAAATTAATTTAAATTATCACTTTATTATTTCGTCATTTATCATTAAATTACATTCTTATGCTGAGATCACTGACAATATTCCTTCTAAAACGACTGAAAATAAACTCTCTGTATGGCTTGACGAAAAGCAAAATAACGATATGATCACAAAGAGGATATAGTTGGAGGATACACTGTACGTATCCTACCTCGATAATCATCGACTTCATCATTCCGGATATGATGAAGAGATTTATGGGGATAGCCGCTAGCACCAGCAATAGTAGTACTTGTATAATCGAAGCTTGCAGTAGAGTAATATGAATACTCTTCGTCTTTTGACTGAAATTATTAGACTTGATAGCTTTGAATCCAGTAAAAACGTTTAGAAACAAAAGTACGAATAAAGGAACAAAATTAAAGACAGCTGTGATGATTACAGTTAAATAATAAATCGAAAACCACACAGTATTTTCCTTGTTTAACAGGAGCATTCCAGGATATTTCGAAAAAAACTCTCTTCCTCCAATCACTTTCGTCGTTAAATAAATCGAAACAATATCTCCATCAATGAAGATGTCTCCAAAGATTGTAGGGATAGTAAGTCCCAAAGCTATTAAAATATTCAAAAATAAATAACAATAAACGAAAAATTCTGGATTAAGAAATACACTATCCTTTCTGATCCTTTGATGAATAGTGAAGTATCTTTCAATATGAATCAGAACCAAAGAAGTCGAGGACCAAACCAACCCATTTGCCCAAAAAACCTCCATCAAAGCTGTTGTAACTCTTCCTGGAGATGGTAGCAATCCATCCAAAAAAATTACAGAAACCCCATGCAATATCTTTGGTTTTCCTATCGAGAAAATTATCACGCATAGCATCTCAAACAGAACATTGCCTAATAGATATTTCTTATATCTAGACATTGCTGAAGGAGATTCGTAGAAAACCAAATAAATGATGAAAAATGAAGTGAGTATGGTGAGTCCAGAATTGATGTCGATGATGATGTTCACAATCCTCTCCGAGTATTCGTTGTACTCAGAAGAAATATTTTCAGAAGGATATTTTGAAAGAAAACTTCCGATATCCATCATTCAATATAGAACCAAAGTAGATTAAATTGACGGGATAATAATTTTCAACAGCATCAACTGTTCAGAAAGTAGAAAACTGAAAAAAGTCTGCAAGGTCGTTCGGCATATTGAGTGGACCAACTAATGTGTTTTTAGAGAAATTGTAGGGAAATTAATTATCACGAAAATAAGCAGATGAATTTTCGTAGGTGAGATTTACAAAAGCAACATAAATGGGAATGATGTTTGGCCTATAGTACCAGTCTGCGGAAGTTTTATTTCACTTATTCCATGGAGAACTCTATTCTGTGAAAGAAGAGTTCGGAATCAATTAACTATCAAAGTATAAACAAAAAATAACTGAAAAAATTACTCTTGGCAATTCCCTGTATATTTTAACTAGTAATATTTGACTATTGATTTTGTTGCTCAAATTTGAAGCAGAAAAATTAAATGATACAATTTATAGATATGAGAAATGAGTTCAATTTCCCAACTGAATTGTACAAAATACAAACAAAATGCTTTAAATAAGCTCTCTGAACCCTTAACTGATAATAATATGTGAATTCTAATTAAATGAAATAAATATAATAAGAATATATTAATATAATAGGACTGCACTAATACGGTAAGAATATACCTCTCCACGGTATTAGTCTTTCGAAATGACGTTTTTATTAATGATTTTACAAGTAGAATTAATGGCTTCGAGGAGACTAGTTATATGGAGATACTTATTTTCGATGTCAACGAGTTTAACAGGTCACTTTGTACATATTTCAAATTCCTTACTCTTTGGCACTCACGAGATTGACAATATTTTAATTATCGTATTCTCATTAAATTCTAGATTTTTTTCCATTTTTACAGTAGCCGAAGTCAGCTGCCATTTATTTTTATTTTTTACATTCAAATTACAATTTTACTTACGATTAATTTTGATAAAGTTATATCGTAGTGCTCAGTTCGATAACGGCATTCTTCCTCCAATGACTGAAAATAAAGTCTCTGTAGGGTTTGACGAAGAACAGAATAACAATGTTATTAGAAAGAGGGTACAAGTTAAGGATACACTGTATATGTTCCATCATGAGGATCGTCTTCCCTGTCGCCAAAGTCACTAGGAAGAAGAGAGAGGGTACAGCTGCGGACACCAGCAGCAACACAACTTGTAAAATAGAAGCTTGCAATAAAGTAATATGAACAACTCTAATGGCCTTACTGTAATTGCTGGACCTGATGACTTTGAATCCACTACATGCATTGAGGAACAAGAAAGTGAATAAGGGAATCAAAATAAAAATCGCCGCAATTACTAAGGTAAAATTATAGATCGAAGTCCACATGCTCTGTCCATTGTTTAACAATACTGCTCCGGGGTATTTTTGGTAAAATTCTTTTCCTCCAATAACTTTCGTTGTTAAATAAATCGAAACAATTTTTTCTTGGAGAAAAACATCTCCGAAAATGCCAGGAATAACTAATCCCAAAGTTATCAAGATATTCGAAATTAGATAAAAATAAATAAAAACCTTCGGAGTACAGTAGCAATTGTTTTTCCTCAAACCTTGGTGAAGGGTAAAATATCTGTCGATATGGATTAGGGCCAAACACGTAGCGGACCAAATAATGGCGTTGTTCCAGAAAACGTTTGTCAAAATCGTCCAATTTCCTCCTTGAATAGGCAACAATCCAGATGTGAAAGCTATAAAGAATCCATACAATACCTTTGGTTTCGCCAAAGACAAAACTACAACACCCAAAATCTCTAAAATGATATCAACCAGTAAGTATTTTTTATATTCGAACATCATTTTAGGAGTTTTGTAGAAGATTAAGTAAATGATGAAAAACGAAGTGAGTAACGTTGCTCCAGAAGTTACATCGAGGATAATGTTGATTATCTTCTCTGAAGCTTCGCTGTATTGAGAGGAGATGTTCCCGGAAGGATAGTTAGAAAGAGAAATTTCTGCACTCATCGGGAAGTATGGAACGGAAATAAGTTAAATTGAATAGAAAAAAAAGTATTTCGAGATATTAACAACTGAATTCCTTGTCGACAGTATGATACAGTTGAACAAGATTGTCAGACGGATTAGCTGAATTTGTTAATGCACAGGTTGAGGGAATTGTAATTGAATTTGTTATGAGGAAGTGTAAGGACGTCATAAAAAGTTGTCAAAAAACAAGAAAAAACAAAACTACTGTCTGGCATATGATAGGAATTTGTAAGAAGTCTACCTCATTCCTTCGTTTTTCACTCAGTTCCTTGATAAAGAACTTAGTTTTGTTGAAGAAAGTTTGGGGTTTATTAATTATAAATACAATTCAAGATACAAAAAAATGACTTACTAAAAACTAGAATAAATAACTTCAGAAAAATGAAAGGGCAATGTGTCATTGAAAAGGAAGACAACACACTTTATCCAGTTTAAATACCCTGGCTTAAATCAAGAGGATAAATGCTGTTATTCTCATCATCGACGAGTACAGTATCGAACTCGAGACCGAGAATATGATTTCCTTCAAGTCTCGACCAGCTATTATAAATTGCGTTTCAAAAAATATTAGATCTTTTTATTTGAGATTCTTCAGAGATATTTTTACTTCAATTCATCAACAACAGAAATATCGATGGACTTCTTGATGTTCACTGTCGAAAGGAAATCATCGAACGAATCAAAAAAGTCATCTTTGCTTGTAGCCACTTTATTGGTCAAGAGGAGCTCCTTGATTTTCGATCTCGCGTTGATGAAGGAGACAACAGCCATCGTCTTCTTCTTGGTTTCGTACGTCACTTCTCTCACAGCGTTGAGACCCGAGGAATCAATCAGCGTGATAGCTGAACAATCAAAAACAAAATGACGTTTCGTCTGAAAATTTAACTCTCATAAACAAATAAATGGTGAAAAGTTATCACAATAAAAAGTTCCCGAATCTTCTAATAAAGACCAAAGAGTGTAAAAAGTCACGTCATATGTGTCTACAAGGTTTTGAAAACAAGTAGGATCCAAAAAATCATTAAATGAGATTGGGGAAGACACAATTGCGTATCTGACTTGTTAATTGGAAATGATAAAATTAAAAATAAGTTTTACCTTATCGGTTTCCACGAGAGAAGGAATGTTGTCGATCCAGTTTCTGACAGTCTCGTAAGCAGCTAATTTGAACCTCTCTGAATTAGTGAACAAAAGGAAAGAATCGAACTCGAAGACACAGATCCTCTTGATCCATTTACCGTTTTCTGCGACAATCGGACGAGAGATCGTTGATCTCCAACTTGGCCTATAAAGTACAGAATTTTTAAAAAAATTCTTCAACAGATAAATTCCACCATTGTGTTCTGAGGACTACTGTGAACAACGTAAAGAACACAGAAATACCGAGACCCTCGATAACATCTACACAGACTGTAGCCAGGAAACTGACTATCCAGATTGCCTGAAAATCAGCTTCAAAATATTTCATCTGTAATAATCTAGAATCCTTACAAAATCAATTTTGGAGATCTTCCATAACCCAGGCAAGTCTTTGAATTTTCTAAACATCGGTCTCAGCGCAATAACAATGACCGTATTCAGAATACACAATGGCATGGAATCAAACAACGGCCCGATGAACAAGATGACTACCAACAAAAACAAGCAAGAAAACAAAGAAGAAAGTTGGGTCCTGGCTCCAGATTCCACTTGGACCATAGTCCTTCCAAGGGCGGTGGAGTTCGGAAAAACAGGGAAGAATCCAGAAAGGAACGAAGTAAGTCCCAAAGCATACATCTCCTGTCCTGGATCTATGGTGTAGTCAAATCTTTTCGCAAGCATCTTAGCGAGTGAAATGTGAACAGCAATCGTAACTACAGCTATCGCGAGAGCTGGGGATAAGCAATCAGGAATCAGGGAGAATTCGGGAAGTTGAGGTTCTGGCAATTCTGCAGGTACTGCTCCTACAATCCGGACAGAATAGTTCTCGTGGAAATGAAGAAAATAAGAAACCAATGTTGCTATAATCATCTGGAATAGGAATTTCGAAAAAGTTATCATCTAAAAGTTAAAGTAATACTTACTGCAATCAAGTCGTAAGGAATGACGACCCTTATCTTGCTACACCTCTTGATGGCAGGACTCAAATAATCTTTGCCCAAAATAAGGAAGACGCCTCCAACAAAACTTATCGTTAACGTGACCCAATTCACTTCCAGAATCTTTGTTACAAGTCGGTAAATGACCACAAACAAATAACCCGGTCCTGAGACCCTGTTCAGATGGAGTCCCATGATATTCCCGATTTGAGAAACCATCACATGGACGGCGGCTCCTGTTGTGAATCCCGTTATAAGAGGATCACTGAAGTAGAGGGTCAAGAACTCGAGTTTCAAAACAGCTGCTCCCAGTTGCCAGAGGCCTACAGTAAAAGTCAAGGTCGTTGCTATTGATGTAGGATTTATATCATAACCAGAATAGTCATCCAGTGAGAAAATCGTCGTAGAGTTGGATGGATAGTAAGAAGCCATGATTTTCTCATTGGCAACCCCCGTCATCAGAGCAACGACAGCGAAGGAGCCTGGGGAAACATAATTACTCGAAATACTTTTAAACAGTCATTACCTAGAGAAGCATCTCTTGATGTTCCGAAAATCATGTAAAAAAGCGGAGCAAAGAAAGACATATAGAGACCGTTGATCGGTTTGACTCCGGATAGTAAAGCATACGCGATTCCTAAAACCGTACTTTTAATTTCCCTATTAAAGATTCAAAACTATTGATCCTTCTTAATTTTCATTAATATTCAATACGACGTGGATGAACATAGTTTGTCATCGATAACAACTTTAAAAAATAATTCAATAATCGTAATTATTTCAAATTGAATAAATTTCCAATGACTCCATCACATTCCCTTCATTCTCAATCCCTTTTCTGGAATTCCAAAAACGTACCCTGAGGGACGTGGAGAACCCCAGTAGTGATTCCTCCGACAATGTCAGCGATCAAATCCTCCTTCACATCGTAATTCTTAATCCAGCCAAGTATCGGGAAGAAACTCAGAATAGAATATCCGAGTCTTCTGGGACTGGAACAAGGAGCAAGACACTCTTTTCTAGCGGTGCTCAGAATATCTTCATCTGGGACCGATTCGATTACTTCGAAATCCTTTTTTTTGTTCATTGTTAACTCGGATATCTGGAAAAAAAAGATTCAATGCTAGTATTCTATTGAACGTGAATTCTCAGGAAGATTTTTAAAAACTTGAATTAAAAGGTTCTGATCGAAGAACCGAAAAAGATCGAAATCGGAGATCAACTTACGTCCGTCCTGGTTCCAGTTTCAACAGCTATCTTATTTTCCGATTCAGAACTAAGAGAATGATCATTACTCTCCACCATGTCTTCTGAAAATTAATATTTGTTAGATAGTAAATTTCCAGCTATTATTGAAATAAAAAATTTGTTCAAAATCAAGATATAATCAAATATGGAGATCTCCTAACTTTATCTTAGAAATTACAAGCTCTCACTTGTTTGAATTCCCCTTGATACAATTTATTTATTTCACAGATGATTGAAATAAAAAGAATCAGAATTGGAACCTGATTGATAACTACTGATACCTATTGATCAATGGCTGATGGATGGGAGAATTCTTATGATTCTACATAGATCACTCGGGGAGAAGAGAAGAAGAGAGAACAGGTACTCTTATCCATAGCCATTAATTAAGTGTTCTAACACATCGACCTTTTGAATGATGCGTGGAACGAAGTAGTTTGGTCGATCAAATTAAAACCTGTCCTCTGTACACAACTTTTTCTACCTTACATACAGCTTGTGAAACTAATGACTAACAATAAAGACAATGTCATGTGTATTGCCTACAACGAAGTAGTTTTTCATTAGAAAATTGTCAATATATTCGCCGCTGTTGGGACTTTGGGAACGTATAGACATTGGACTCTCTAGCTCTCAGTTTTGGATAATATTCGGAGCAATAAAGATTTATTTTCACTAACTAATAGAAATCAATGATCTCATAAAAAATTACGATATCGTATTTACGTTCAGGAAAATTTTAATTTATAAAAATGCTGTTGCCTAATTTTCAAGATACCAAAATGTTCCACCAATAGAGTAAAGTTCGTTTGAACAATTAGACACTGAATAGATGATGTGATGCGAGACTTTCTCTAAAATTCAATACCTGTTTCAAGACTAGAACCACGACGAAACGCTATCAACGTCACTATTCGTCATTTTTATCAGTAGACTGATTTCGACTTACCTTGCCTTAGCGGCATCTTGAAAAGTGATTAACTGCCTTAGAAGCCACTCTAGAAAACTTATAAATC
>VOSG01000521.1:10240-21591 GCA_009761265.1 Halicephalobus sp. NKZ332 | reverse complement strand
GGATTTTTCTACACATGAAATAGTCTTAATAAAGATAATTTTTTCTATATACAGAGTAATCTCAACACACATCAGTATCTCTATTTTTTAGATTTGAAAATTCGGGTCCTTAAATAACTTGCAAAATTTCCATCAAAACCTATTAATTAATTCTGTACAGTAATCAAATGATGTAAAAGAGAAACAGACCAGACAGAAGTGTAGAAATTCGTCAATAATAAATTTCGAAAAACTTTGTTTTCACCAACTTAGATTCTAAAAAACAGGTGGAAAAACTCAGCCCACTTGATTTTCCTCAAAGATTAAGAATTCTGAATAAAATCGTCATTTTTGATGAATTTTTGATATCCACAGAAAATCACGTCCAAATGAACTTTTATTTATGACGAAATACCTTGTTTTTGGTTAGATAACAGCTAGAGGTCAATAAAGGTCAAAAAATCCACTGTCAAGGAAGTTGAAAGAGAATCAACAAAAGCCAATGAAGCTCAAAGAGGTCATCAAAGGTCAACAGAGATCAAAAAAGGTAATCTCTACTGAGATAGAAGAAGTTAACAGATAGATCTAAGAATGAATATTTTTTGAGTAGTACAGTTTATGAAAACCTCTTGTTTTTCTCGAAAATAGGATTTATGATTAATCTTGCTATTTTGCAATTCTTTCTTGTTATGAAAAATTTGACTATCAAAAAGCGAATAGGTTTTGTGCACATTTTATCCTCTAGTACTTTTTTCGCCGTCATCAGACTTCAAAATACTTTCTTAATTTTATTAGGAAGGAAATAAAAATGAATTAAAAAAATCATAAAAAATAATTTTAAAAAAATTGATCGTTTAAAATTAAGAGAAAAATTGCAAACATTTTTTTCTCAAAAAATTTAAAAAATAGTTTTTTTCAAGATTTCTTCTATTCTCAGTATTTGGTATTTTTAATACAAAAAACTAATTCAAGAGCTATTTTTAAGAAATAATTAAACTTAGGTAAATTTTTCAATAACCAAAGTCGACCTTCGAGCTTTGGCGTTTTTTCCAAAGTCAACTTGGTCAGATTTCGAAGAGCAAAACTCTTGATGTTTTCAGAAAAATAATCACAATTTCGGGAAAATAGATTGTAATTTGGAAAACAAATTTATAATTTAAAGAAAAACAGTTTGTGATTTGGAGGAAAGTAATTCACTGTTTAGAAGAAAATATACAGTTTATAATTTAGAAAAAATTCAATCCGTCAATACCAGAATTTTCTAAATTAAAAAAGTTCGAGAATTCATATTGGAAGTTTTGTAACGAAATTCATTTTCTAATTACACAACAGTGATGTTAGAAATAAATAACCTAAGGTGGATTCATAGTTTCTATTTGAGTCCTGGAAACTTAAGAAATTCGTCACGAAGTACTCTCGTTAAAAGAATTCTTATTTTCATGAATTTTTAACATTATACTATGGTACTATTTTTTATCAAGGAGAGAGTTATTTAAGTTCGAGAAATTTGTCAGAGCCCATTAGATATTCACTAAAATACAATATTTTAAAATTGGAAAATTTTTTGCGACACCTCTGCACAAAATAATATTTAGAAATAACACTCAAAGGTATTCGGAAGTAATATCGAAAATAATATTTGCTACTAAATCAGAGAAAATGTGACTCAAATAATTTAATTTTATATGAAATTGAATTGACTTTCAGTGAATAATAAAGTATTCAAAAACAATATTTAAATTCCTTTGCTAAAGTAAAATTTCATGAAACTTCTGGAGTTTTGAAACGTAGAATCTTGGTAAAGAAATTCCTTTCGAAGTCTTCTCTTGAAAATATCTACTCTATTTTGTGGTACCCTATATAATTATTCGATTTTAGACCTACATCGTAAAACTCGAGTTTATATGTTTGCATGGAATTTCGGCAATTCTTCTCGAGACTGTTTTCAAAAAAATCAATTCTGTTTTATGTAATTACGTAATTCCAAAAGTATATAATAAAAATGGAGTTTACGTGTTTCCATAAGACTTTGATAATTTGTCTCGACATCGCTCCCCGGAAATTGTTACATTACTTCGTATTGCTTTATATAATTACGCAGTTTCGGGAACTATATCATAAAACTTCGACAATTCGTTCCGAGACCATTTCGTAAAAGTACCAATTGAGAACTTTTACAAGAGCACATTTTACTCGAAAAAATTAATAAATCCCTTTTATTGATCAAAAAAGGAGTGTCTGAAAATTTTATGGATGTCAAGTTTTGTCCTTCTAGTTGATCTCAGAAATTGTTTGATTGCTCCGAGAGATTCTTTAATTTTCCAATTCTCCAATTTTTCGAATCTTTATTTCTTTATTTCTTCGATTCATTGGAAACTTCTTCGATTCTTTATTTCTTTCTTTATATCTTTTTTTCTCCACTTTTCGAATTGTATTTTTTCTCCTCGAGACAATAAAAACGGAAAACAGGAACGAGGACCAATAAAAACGTTGGGCGGAGATCTTTAAGGAAGAAAAACCGCCACCGTAAAAGTCGCTTCTGATTTTTCTTAATATTCCGCAATATTCTTTTTCATTTTTTAGATCATTTTTTAAATTCTAACAAAAAGTTTCTCCTTAAGTACGGTATTTAGGATGATCATTGGAATTTTCAGAATTTTGATTTTTAATTTCAAAAATTTTTGGATTTTTCTAGAATCACGTGAGTATGGGTTTTTCGGTTTTGATTGAAAATTTTGAAATTTCTTAGCCAGGTAATTTCTTCGAATTTTATGAAAACACTTTAACGGTGATTAGAAATAGGATTACTGTACGATTTGATTCCCTGAAATAGAGGCTTTGTTGTATGGAAAACCGAGTTTTAGGAAAAGCCATAAGACTCCACAGGCGGTCAAGTGATCCGGAAATTGATTTGTCGTAGCCATGTTTCTCAATGTTTCCTAACTTTCTCCTTGTTTATCCTTGTTTAGACTTTTCAACCTTATTCAGCCTTTCCGACCTTCCTCAATATTTCGAGCCTTTTTTCAATCCTATTCAATCAGACGACATTTTTTGTCCTATTCATGAGTGTTCTTGATTCCGACCTTTTCCTCAAATTGGCGCCATATTTCCTAATTTCCTTTGATTCTAAAGCTTTTCCATGATTTTTCCTAGAATAAAATCCCTTAAAATCCAGTGTCAATTTTCTGCAAAACATTTGGAGTCTCAAATTTTGGAATTTCCAGTAATTCAATGATTCGTTTCGAAACCATTTGAGAAGTTTATTTCTAGATTTTAAAATGGCTCTCAAAGTGAACACTAGGAATTTATATTTTCCACTCGAGAATCTCAAAAATCCGAGAAATTTATGTCGAGAGTGTTTCAAAAGAATCTGTTTTTGATTCTTAATAATATATCTTTTCTCAAATACTGTAAAATCGTAACTTTTTTTGTTTCAGAATTCATGTCATCCAGATGATGTTTTCCGTCTTCGTCAACCGACCAAAATGAAAAAAATGAAGGATTTGATTCTTCTATTGTTTTTTATTTTTGATTGCAGTTTTTGTATCTATCATTTTTCGCTGGAAGATTACGGTCAAAAGAAGCCGATACCGTACCCGTCGTTGAAGAAGTTTTCAAAGATCGAAAGTTCTGGAGGTACAGGGATCGCTTCGAGGCCTCCAGATAAAGTTCTTCAGGTAAGTTCTTTGGATTTCGAAATCTCGGGAGATCGATGACCAACTTCGTCATCGGAAGATGAGTCATACATTCTTCGTGCCAGGATCACCAATGAAAATGTTTATTCAGGGAATTTAGGAATATTAGTCCTACTACGAAAAAAGTTGATTCATTTTTCGCACAAAGATCACTAGAAGTATTCCTTGAAGGGATAAAGATCAAAGAAAGTACTAATTAGAAATCCATTATTCTCTGAATGACATGGGTGATTCATTTTGCGATCACTAGCCTCATAGTGATGTTTGAATTTGTCCATTTTCGGAAATTGAATTCTGTCCACCTGCATCTGGTTTTTCCGGTGCTCTTTAATTTCTAATTTTTAAAATTTTTGACTTTTAATTTCTAATTTCTAACTTCCTGAATTTTCAGTTTTAATTTCTTCAAGTTTGATAATTTCTATTTTTTATTTTTTAAATTTTTTAATTAATCAATTTTTTGACTTTTCAATTTCGCGCTTCGACGAAGCGATTGCTCCAATTTCAATGAGAAGGAAAAAGATCAAATGCCATGTTTACTTTTAAAAATAATTTTCCAGGGATGTTCTCAAGAACTCCTCCATCTCCAAGGATTCCGGCAATTCACGTTGATGTGCAGGATGCAACCCCCTTTGGCTGTGGTTGCTTACGAGGGGATTCTGGATGCTATGGGATACTGTAGGGAACAGATGAGGTTTCAACCCTGGGACTGTTCTCAACCAGGAACCATCCTCCATGAACCCACTATCTTGAGATACGGTAATTTTTCAGAAAATATTTATTTACAATTTCCACTAAAACATAATTCCAGGATACAAAGAATCCGCATACCTCCTGGCAATGTCGTCTGCAGGGGCGGCCTGGGGAGTGGCGACAGCTTGTGCCCAGGGGTGGCTCGAGGAGTGTCGCTGTGTGCATCCCAAAGTCCCCGGAGGTCCTTCCAGAAGCACCTTCGACTCCTCCCCTGGAAGCACCACTGAGGACTGGGAGTGGGGCGGATGTTCCTATGGGGTCCAATTCGGTATTGCTGCTTCCAGGAAAATCCTCACAAGATCAGGATCAGGAAGAAGTCCTTTGAGAATTTTGGAAAAACATAATTTAAAATCCGGAAGATTAGCTGTAAAAAAAACTTTGATTTCATCATGTAAATGTCACGGAGTTAGTGGAAGTTGTCAACAAAAAACTTGTTGGAAAAAAACTTCTGACCTCAAGGCCATTACGGTATATTTGGCTGATAAATACAAAAAAGCAAAGAAAGTTGTCCCTGAAAAAACAAAATTCAAAAACTCCGAATTGGTAAATTTTCATTCTTTAAAATGAAAAATATTCTGAATTTCTAAAGTTGAAATTTTCCCAAATCAAATGTTGCTTCTATTTTTTAAATTTAAACATTAATTTCAGATTTACTTGGAATCGACTCCAGATCACTGTGCCCCTCAGCTGGAGTACCAGATGCAGCAGAGGAGATCCCTCCCCCGGATCTGCAACTGGAGGAACGAGACCCATTCTGAGGGCGATTGTGGAAGTCTTTGTTGCGGTCGCGGCTACAAAGTTTCCCACGAAGTTATTTCATACAAATGCGATTGTAAATTCGTTTGGTGCTGTAAATTGGAATGCAACGATTGTCTTCAACATCGATGGGTCTCAACTTGCAACACTTAATTTTAGATTTTTTACAGTAATCAAACTTCAATAAAAATCTGTTGATTTCAATTCTTTAAAATTGAATATCGAATAAATTTAAAAGTAAATAATTTAAATTCATTCTGAAATAGAAAAATAAAAATGCGTCTGCAGACTAATTGGAATTAGAAAGTTGGGAAATCTAAACCTATGCAAAGTGCAAAAAATTCAGATCGAATTTGAAAAGATCCAAATGGAACTTACTCAAATTCGAAGGAACTCAACCGTGTCCAAATTCGAATTTAAAAAAGTCGAAATTTATTTGATTCTAGAATTTAAAAGATTGGGACAGAAAGTTATCCAAATCCAGATCCTATATAATTTCAAAATTCGAAAATGAAACCTAAGTATATCTAAATCTACAAAAATTAGAACCTATCTAATTTCAAAGTTTAAAAGGCTGAAACCTATTCGGTTGGAAATTTGAAGGGATTAAGACGAAATTGATTCGAAAGTCCGAAGTAGACAACTTTGACTTGAAAAAGGCCCACACCTTTGACGAACTCTAAAAGAACCAGAAATAATCTTCCGTGTGAAAATGATCCTCGAAAAATTTCGGTCACTCACAAAAATGGCAATTGAGGCCTAATCCAGGAAAATCCGCGATTCAAGGACGAAGATCGATTTTTCTTTTGTCTCAAAGTCAAATGACGGACCTGTCATTTTTGTTTATTTTCCGTTTTATGCAAATTTTCTTTGAACAAATTTTTGACCTCATATCGACAACAATTTTTGGATCGATTTTTCTTTTTTCATCCGGCGTCACTGACTCGGAAATCATTTTCTTTTTTTTCGAAGTCTTCCGGAACTTTGGAAAATTTCGAAATCCTTGAAAATCCCACGAAGAGTTTGGAGTCTTCCCGAACCGATTGCAAAATCTGTAGATTTTTGTAGTATTTGTTGAGGTTTTTGGAATTTTGTGGGAATTGTTAGAAATCTCTGAGATTTGAAGGACTTTCTAAAGTTGTGAGATTTTTTAAGGGATTTTAACTCTTAAAAATTCGTTAAAAAATAAAGTTCGAAAAAGAGATTCAGATTGTTTACTTTGATCAAAAATGCTTTTTTATTAAGTTGTTTTCCTAAACTCATCCGGTTCCGCTTTTATAGATTTAACAACACAATCCATCGAGATCTTGTTCCTGCACCAACCTGCGAGAAAAATAAATAAATCTGGACTTCCATTTTGGACTTTTTCAGGAATGGATTCTGATCGGATACAGACCATCGTCCTCTACAGGAGGAAATCCAAGAACCAAAGCCTCACGGATTCAGAATTGACGGAGGACTCCAGAAGGAGTTCGAAAAGGAACAACCTCGGATTCAGCATCGTCGGGGGGTCGGATTCCCCCAGGGGACCAATGGGAATCTTCGTGAAGACAGTTTTCCCCCATGGATTAGCGGCTCAATCCGGACTGCTGAGAAAGGGCGACGAAATTCTCTCCGTGAATGGTATCGATGTCTCTCAGAAGACCCATTCCGAAGTTCTGCAAATATTCCGGAAGACGGGCAAAATCGATGTCACTTTGAGCATCATCAGGAGACCAGAGGGAGAAGTCGCTGTGATCGAGCAGCAAACCCAACAAAGGTAATTTTGGATAAAGATTTTATTATAAAAATTAGTTATCAAAAATTTCAATTGAAATCTATATTTTCCCTTCGAAATATGACTAAATTTTTTTGTTTCAAGACAAAATTTGCTTTTATTTTTTCGTTCTAAGACGAAATTTACTTTTGCTTTTTTCCTGCTAAGACGAGATTTATTTTTATTTTTCCGTTTTGTGAACTGGTTTCAGTTTTTTCGTGCTGGGACATGGTTTGTCTTAAGTTTTTTTCCGCTTTGAGACAGGATTAACTCTAGACTTCACGTGATAAGACAATTGGATTATCTTTTAATTTTATTTTCAAAAATCCAATAACTATTAAAATCTATAGAGAAACTCGTTCAATTTTCCCTTTATATAACATTTATAATTACATATTATTTATTTCTTTCTATAAAATTCTAATACATGTGTTTCGACATGAGAAATTAAAATTTCAAATTTTAATCGTCGATTTTAAAAAGTATTTTTAAATAATTTCAAAATTTTCAGGGACTGCGTCAGTTCTCCTGTCGAATCCGTTAAAAAGGCCGATGATGAAAAAAATCTGGAATTGATTCACTTTTCGACTTTAGAAAATAACTTTTCTGGAAAAAAGAGAAGTCCTATAAAGAAAGGTAAGAAAGTAAGATCTTCATCAACGAACGGAACCAGAGACTATCACGACGAGACTTTGGACTATAGTATCAGGAGATCAGTAAGGAACGTTAAGGTGAGTGGAAAATTATTTTTTATATTTTTCTATCTTTTTGTTCTTATCTTTCCACATTCCTGTTTTTGTTGATTTCCTCTAATCCTCTGGTCAACAGCATCTTCAAAACAAATGTTTTATTCTCATCTTTGGCCAGTCTTATCTAATCATATAGTCCGAGGTGGAAAAATGAGTAAAAGATGATTATTTTATTATATTTTTACGCTTTTATCTTACTAACCAAAAAACAAAAATAAAAACAATTATTTTATTATAGTTTTATCTAACCACATATTGAGAAACAAACAGATAATAGTCATTGTCATCAAAAGTAGTAAAACTATATTAAAACAATAAAGTCAAAAATAGAAAAAAATAATTTTTTACTTTAACTATAGTTTTACTATTCTTAATCACAAAATAGATTTTAAAGAATAGTTTTACTACTTTAATTGCAGTCAACAATAAAAAATAATTGTTCTACTACATTTTTTACTAGTTTTGCTTAATCGCATTTCGTCGATCATCAAACCTTTTCTGTATTCACGAAAAAGTGGGATTAATCGGAATCGGACAGAATCGAAATTTGACAAAGAACGTGAAACCGGCCAGAGGCAGATTATTCTCCGTTGAATCATCCGGAAACTATTTTCCATTTTTTTCTGGTTTCTTCCATCACGAGTTGTTCACTGATCCTATTTTTATTTTTTCTTTGCAGGACAATTAAGATTTAAAAGTGATGTTACCATAGGTCTTTATTTTCGAGATGATCAAAATTCGAATTTATTTCCATCATGAAAATTTTCATTTTTTGGGATGATTAATGTTTGAATTTAGTCTTATCACGAAAGTTGTCGTTTTTGGAGTGATTAATGTTTGAGTTTAGTCTTACTAGAATAGTTTATTTTTTTTGAAACAATTAAAATCTGAAGTTGGTCTCATCGCTAGATTTTTTGAGAGTAGTCGATTATTGGAAATTCCAAGTGGCCGGGATAAAATCTCAAGGGTCCGAAAGTGAGAAGATTTCAAACAGGGCTCGGATATCCCCGATTGTTTCAAATAATTTCCTTTCCGATTTGTCCAGATTGAAGCTCTTTCGTTTTCTCAACTTGAAATTTTGTTTATTCAGAGTCCTAAGCTGCTTCCGACTCCCTTTTTGTCGTTCGAAAAACAAGGATTAGTCCATCTTATTTTTTGGAATTCCAAACTTTGAATCAAATCTGTTTCCCTGAGGTTTTATTCTTGTTCGATTTCTCGAGATATTCCTTGGAATTTTATTTTACTAATCTCCAAAGAATGACCTACGATTATTTTCCTCAAATCCGGTCTACTTGGGCTTTCGACAGGAACAGATTTCAGAAAAAGATATTCATCCAGAGTTATGAAGCTATGAAGTCTACTGTAATCATGCAGAGAGGTTCGCCTCAGGAGAGACTCGGACTCGGAGTCGCCATCGAGTCCAACGAAGTCGACAACAGGTAAAAGCCGTTGAAATAGAAAATAACAATAGTACAAAGTAATCTCGAAATGGATTCCCGAGATCCCCTGGGAAATCCTGGAATTCGAGATTTCAATTTGGAAGTTTCCACAAAATTCTGGATTCTCTAGACCTTTCATAAGATTTAGAAAGATCTGAAAAAGTCTGCAAAATTTTGGAAAACTAGAAACTTCTGAGATTCTTATTAAATAAAAAAAATTAAAGACTAAAGATTATCAATTAATATTCAGAGTTGTCGCTGTGAGGGTCGAACAAGTGGACTTCCACTCAATCGCAGAAAAATCCGGCCTCAGAATCGGAGACAGGATTCTCTTCGTCAATGGAGTGGACGTGACGAAGTGTTCCAAGGCCCAGTGTCTGGCCCTCTTCCAGAAGGCCTCAATGAAGATTTCCCTCGTCGTTTTCCCCGGAGAACTGTGAGTTATTCGAAATCTTACCCATCTAGAAAGTAGGAACCCTAACAGTAAGTTGATCCGAGATACGAGGTCCGAATCCCAATTTATCTGAGATATAAAATTTCGAATTCGATCATCCCGGAACATGGGGATCCCCAAATCCCATTGATCCAAAGCATGAAATCTCGGATTATGACTGATCTGGGGTATGGGATGTTCATATCTACTTAATCTGGGAAGCGGAATTTTTGAATCCTATTGATCCGGGACACGAGGTCGTCGAACTTGTTTTTCTTCAGATTAACGTGCCAGTCAGTCTTTTCTAGGAGTGGCCCAGATGATAAGAAAAGCGTGACTAAATTTTTTTCATTGTTCATTTTTCAGCTTGTATTCCGTTCCGCAATCTTCTATCACTATTCCGAAAGTCTCACATCAACGTGGTGAGTTTGTTATTTATAAATTTTCGGATTCTTTATTTATAAATAAATTTCCGAGTTTTTTGTTTATAAATTCCCGAGTCTCAATATAACCAAACATGATTAATTTTAATGTTTTTTTTATTATTTTTGTAGATGACAATTAAAAATGATAAAATGAATAGTTTTTTGGGTGATTTTTACTACCAAAAACTATATAGATATCATTTTCTATAGTTTTTCGTTTTGATCGTAAACTTTTAAAGTTCTTGTTCAATTTTTGGATTTGATGACACATATTTCTTTTTATAGTAGCATGATTCAGTTTTTTTACCGGGTAGTTTTTGGACTCTTAGAGCCATGTAAACATTATTTTCTCCAATTTTTAGTATCGATGAGGAATTCAGGTCACTTTTTTATAATAGTGTAGTTTTCGGTCTAAATTTTAAAAAACAACAAATTTATGTCGAAGAATTTCTCCGAAAATTAGCTACTTATGTTTTTCATAATACTGATTTTGAACCTTAACTGGAGAATTTATGAACTAGTGTCGAAAATTTTTTCGAAACTTCTGTACTTATTTTTGTGTACCGTTCGGCTACATTGGAAAATCCATGAATCCTTGTTGAGAAATTTTTTCAAAGTTCTTCACTCATGTTTGTTCCGATAATAGTACCGTTCGACTATATTAAAGAGTTTATGAATTCCTATTGAGATATTTTTTAAAACCTCACTCATGTTTGTCTCTATAGTAGTACGATTCAGGTCTACGGAAATATCGAGGGCCAGTGCGCATTGAACGTACCGGTCAATTGTTTTCTTTCTGTCTCATACTGGCCCATTTCCTGAGTCAAAATTCAAACAAATCCACTTTCCTAATTTTTGCTTCCGAAATTGGAAGTTTTTTTAGTGGACACTTGACCATAGTGACAAGAGACACTCAAACCAGCCCCCGGGACACAGCTAGTTTTTGCACTAGTAACAACGGTCCTTTGTCTGAAAAACAATATTGTTAGCTTCCGAATTTTTGACAGGCCCCTCTCTCCTCCCCCTAAGGAAAAAAACCTTTCGATCGACTCCCGAGTAAAAAAAATCAAAGAATAAAGACGAATGTATCGAGTTATCCTCCGCGAGCGGGACTGGACCGAACGGTCATCGAGCCAGTCCCCGGTCCTACTCGATATCATATGGAAGTTTTCGTTTTACTTAAGATCATACAAAATCTGATTTTTGTATTATGTGGGGTTTTTGGTATTAATATTGTACAAAATCTTTGATATTAATGTGACGTGTGATCTTTGATCTTTTTCGGTATTATGAAATTTTTCGTCCTTAAGGTCATACAAGACCGAATTTTTGTATTATACGGGATTTTTATCACTAATATTATACAAAA
>VOSG01000520.1:9933-23751 GCA_009761265.1 Halicephalobus sp. NKZ332 | reverse complement strand
CGGGGGGAAGGGGCGGGGAGAATCGGGGGGAAGGAGGCGGGGAAATCTCGAGGGGGGCAATGTCTGGGAAAAATCAGGGGGGAAATTCTAGGGATAAAGTCTGGGGAAATAAGGGGGGAAAGGGGCGTGGCAATGATCTTGACAATTTTAGGCCTAGATCAGATATACTTTTCTTCCCAGTCACTTTTGATTGACGGTATTTAATTTTTTCCCATTTCTAGAAACTGTTACCTGTCGCTCAAAGTTTATTTTTTTTAAAACTCGTCTTTATTCAAAAAAAATAAAATTGGATCCACAACTTTTATCTTCGGTTTTTAACGTTCTTGATAATGTTCTTTTTTATGCAAAAAAGTCCTAAAAAATCCTAAAAATAATTTCAAAAATAAAGTTGTACTTTCCAGAAATTTTTCATCTTAATTTCTTTAAAATAAAGATTATCTTTATTCTAATTGTTTTATTCTTAATCCGTTTTGAAGTCAAAATCATTTCTTATTTTATCAAATTAAACGATCGGAGTTGAAGGTCAAAGTCTGGGTTCTTCACAGATCAATTTTTTGAAGGACTCAGTAATTATGTCTGGACAAGGCAATTTTAGGACAATCATATCCTGACGCGAAAATTTTTAGGACAAATAATGTCAACACAAAGGAGTTTTAGAGCAAATCATCTCACTACGAGAAAATCCTAGTCAAATCCTATCTCAAAGTGAAAACCAAATCCCAATATTTAGCTTTAATACAAATCAGCCTTGTAGACTATACTCACCTTCCTTTTTATCTTTCAAAAACTGCCTTGTGTAATCTCCTACAGTATAGACTGCCAAACCAATACTGAATACCAATGCCACATTTAACAACAACTTATACGTCAATCTGATAACCAAAGAAATCAGGGAATAAATTCCACGGCCAACGGCGCCTAGTTTGCTCATCTTTTTGTCTGAGATCAAAATCCCCGTGAGATCACGTAAGCAAATCTGCAGAAAAAATTAATCAAAAACTTTCTCAAGAACTCGCGAAAATATCGATTTCAAAAATCCACGGAAATTATTTCTAGAAGATCTAACAAAAATACCTCCAAAAAGATGAATTAAAACTCTCTTAAAATATTCACGAAAAATACAAGTCAGCTGATCTACTCGCGCAAGTCCTCAACATCTTTTGTCAAAGAAACATAGACGGATGTGGATAAACATCTTTCTTAAAAACAAACATAAAAAAAAGTCAAAAGTGAGAGATGTTTCTTCTAGTAGAAATGAGAAACAATGAAATAAAATAAAATTTGGCGCTTTTCTGCCACAATAAGAATCGATTCGCGCCCAAACGAACCCGGCAAAACGGGTTGAAAAAAGAAAAGACGAAATTTGAAATCCTTGTTAATAGAGGATATTTCCTTATGTACTTTCTATTTTGAAGAAGTTTGAATCTTGAAACAAGGATGGAAAAGTTTTGCAATCTTTGTTAATAAAAAATGAAGTATTGATTTTACGATTTCGAAGTGTTTGGAGAGTTTCGAACTGGTTAAAAGTAGTAAAAGAGATTTACAACTTTCACTGATGAAAAATAAATGCAAAAATTAAGAAGGAAATTTAAATATAAAAATAAATTCAAAATTATTCTCTAAATTTACGATTTTTATTAAAAAAAATATTCCTATGGTTCAAAATCCAAGATTCCTATGAAAATATTGCTCCAAAAAACTGTTTTGTAGATGCACTTTTGAAATCACTAATGATAAACAAATCAAAAAACAAAAACTACATGATCAAAAATAATTTCAAAAAAGTTCACGTGAAAAAACTCAGGAATATAGATTTTTTGCAGCACCTATTTCAGTGAAAAATCGGAAAAGGCAAAACAATAATTTCCTCAAAAAGTCATTTCACTAAAAATTGTTCAGAAAAAAATACCTTACTATAATTTAATAGCAGGATTGCAAAATAAAAATACTCGGAAAAATTACATCGAAATTCTAGTAAAATTATTCTACAACAATATACTCCGAAAGTTAGTTCACCAAAATATATGGAAACTTATTCCAAAGTTCGCTAGGCAGATTGTTTCACTGAAATACGCTCCTAAACATATTTCGTCAAAGCTCATGAAGAAAGTGATTTCGTAATAATACTCCTGAATACACTTCATTAGAAGGAATAAGATCATTTCGTAATAATACACTCCTAAACTTATTTTACTACAGCTGGACTGTTGCCAGCAGCTCTGACTCTAAAAACAGACACGAAACTGGCGGTCGGTTGCACTCTCGGGATGGATCCAAGGCCGAAACTCCAAAAATTCCGAAATTCCAAAATTCAGAAATGTGCGTCTCGCGAAAAACCGGAACAGAGACAGTCATGTGAGGCCATGGGTCTTGTGCCAATAGCCCTTCTGTCCTCTACTGCCAGCGGGGTCGAGTTGATGAAAGCCATGTCCGTCTTACATGGTTTCTCTCCGATTTTCGTTATTTTCGGTCTTCGTTATCTTCGGCACGGACGCACTTTGGCGAAAAATGAAAACGAGGATGAACGTCCATTTTCCGTTCTCCAGAAATAGTCCAAAGATGGATCCAGTTGAAATTACTATTAAGTCAGAGAAAAAAACTCCAGACGAAAATCAGGATTTAGTGAAGCGAGGATAAATTTTTAAAAATAAATCCTAAAACGAAAATTCAAGTTTAACGAAACGAAAGTAAATGCAAATTTCGTCAAAAATCATCCTACAAAGAGTATTCAAATTTAGCAAAAAATGGAAGAATGAAAATTTCCTTCTTTCCAAAAATAGATCCTACAAAGAAAATTCATATTTGGCAAAGCGAGAACGAACATCCATTTCCTCTTTCTATCAAAGTAGTATGTACTTCTTATATTTTCCTCTTCCTCTTCGGTCTCATTCGTTGTTTTCGCTGCCGAGTCACGAGTGAAGGCAGAGCTAGAGCCATTCCAGCCTCCAGAGTCCAGCGAAAATAATGTTCTTCATCCATCGTCCAGTAAAAATTGTTGTTCGTCTTCCATCGTCCAGCAAAGATACCGCTCTTTTTCCAGAGTCAAGAGAAATTGTTGTCCGCCTTCCAGTGTCCAGCGAAAATAATACTCTTTTTACAGAGTCCAGAGGAAATGTTAGTCGCCTTCCATGGCCTCGTTTCATGCACATTGTTTCCAGCTTTGCTACGCCGGCTTAATTTTCTCATCTAGGGCTAATAGTCAAGACCATACTCAAGTGAAACCTCCAAATGAGTACGATTGCTAAAAGGCAAACGACTCTCATTTCCCCCAACTAGAAAATTCTAAAATTCGCGTCGAGACAAATTCTAAAGACCGATTTAATTTCGAAATCAAGACCTAACATCAAAAACTCTGGAAGATTTCGCGGAAAATGCATTACAATCTTTGCAAAATGACAGTACTTGGAATATCATACTAATTTGGTGCGAAACCTAAACTTTCAAAAACTAGTTAAAGTAGAAATCTACCAAAATTACTTAGTTCCTCGAAACAAAAATATGATATCAGAAATTCTAGAACTTCGCGTCAGGACATATTTTAATATACATTTTGGATTTTGCAGTAACATAAGCTGTCCAGAAAGCGAAAAGAAAAAGGTTAATTGCCTGGCACCGGCCCCTCCGGCGACCTGGGGTAAATTATGCAAATTTTCTGGTCAAGCGTAACCAGGACAACGAAACCGACTAATGTAAAATTAAAACCAACTAGTAAAAATTAAAATTGATTTAAAAAATCAAACCAACCTCGAGGGTCGACGGATTTGAAGTCAATCCAAGGACCGAGTCCAGAATGATGTCTCAGAATCGGCTTTAATCCGTGATCAGCAGACTTCTCATGAACTAAAAAGGTCATTAATACAAAAATAAGTAGAAAATAGTTTCGAAATGAACTTTTAAAGTTTTTCAATCGAGACCAATATTGAAAAAGTTAAAAACAAACCATGAGAAGGAGGTCCGAGGTTGATCGCCGGGGGTCGGACGTCGTCCTCGTCACTGAGGTCCTTCGGGGGAGTCGGGGGACGAGCCGGAAGGTCATCGAAATGAGAGTGATGAGGGGGGACTTGTTCGAAATCTTCCTCGAAGTTAGAACCGGGAGCAGGAGGAATTTCTTCAATGGGAGAATCAGAATTTTGATAAGAGATATTTTCTGGAATTTTCAAAGGACCGCGACGATCGAAAATTTGTTCATCTGGGGAAATTTCTCTCATTCCACTGAGAGAATCGCTGACTGGAATTTGGGGTTCGGGTTGACGATCCCCGAGGAGTCCAGCAAGAGTGTCTCTTTCGGAATCTCCAGAAGGCGAGTTTTGTTCTTGAACATGAGGGGATCCAGTATTCAGTCTTCCGAGGATAGCGTCCACCTCGTCACGCGTGTCGTTCACCGCCGATTCGATTCCTTCTTCTGTAAAAGTTATTTTTATAAATCTCTTCGAAATTGTCTCGAGAAGAATTTCTCCACGAAACTTAACATTTCTTAACATTTTAAAATTAAATCAAAAGAAAACTTACCGATTTCCCTCCTGGTATCCGTGAGAGGAGAGTGACGGACGGGTTCTGGGAGGACTTCGTTGACGTTATCCAAGATATCCGCCAGAGGATCTTTCGGGGGTTCATGGTGTTCTTCAGCAGGTGATTCAGGAAGATCATCATGAGCCGCTTGTTTATGGACGTTTTCGAATTCTTTATGTTCTTCTGAGGCAAAATCAGGAATAAAGTTCCTTTCTTTTTCAAAGTTCTCGAGGAAATCGTGTCCTTGTTGATGAACATTTTCGAAGGCTTCATGACCTTTTTCTTGGAGATTTCCTACAAAGTCACCAGTTTTTTGTTTTAGTTCTTCAAAGTGGTCTCCGAATCCCTTGTCTTGGGGGGCATGAGCCGGGGAACCTTCTTGATCAGACATTGTTAACTGAAATCATATATAAATAAGAATGAAAAAGTAAACTTGTGGAGATTATATATAAATTTGCATAAAATAGGCGAATCAATGGGAATTATAGTAAATTTGAATAAAAAAGACAAAATAATGCAGAAACTTGACTAAAAATCGATAAATTAACAGAAACTACGTATAGGAGTAAATGTAAGTGGACAGAATAACGAAAATACGAAAACAAGTACAAATAGATGCAGTAATGAAAACCATATGTAAAAGTAAGCACAAACGCAAATAAACCGACAAAATAACGTCTCATTATTCCAAAAGATGAAAAGACAGAACGAAAACTATGGCAATTTGATGAGTTCTTCCGGAGAGACGAAATCCAGAAATAGAAGAAGAAAACGTTACTTTTAAATGAAATTAGTTTTTAGAATCCATTGGAAATTTCGAAATAAACGTTCGAAATCCTAAATTTCGAAATTCCCAAAAATGCTTTGTTCAAACGATTTCCCAAACTTTTTAAGATTGTTTCTGAGACAGTTTACAAAGTAGTCTATTTGTATAAGTATTCATATACAAAACACTATCATTGTCTAGAAACATACATAAAATAGCACATTTATATGGGAATTCATATATAAAGAAGTACATTTATGCAAAGTAACGTGTATATTTATTAATATGGGGGTTTCCGAAGGCATCCATGGACCGATTCAATGTGCAAAAAGAAACGAAAACCAATTCTCTCGTATTTCTGGTGGAATTTCGAGTCTTTCACATCTTCCTACTTTATTTGAGGACTTTTGGACAACAATGGATGCGCGACAAAAGAAATCTAACAAGTGTCAAGGAGTTGAAAATCGATGTACATCACTAGAACAACTGTCACGCAAACAAGAAATTAAGATTAATAGTGGCTTTTTAAAAATCAATCTTTGTCAGCTTTCCTTGCGTCAAAAATTAAAAATGGATGAGTTTTCTTTAAGAAACATCAAAGCTTGATTCTGCAAGGAACACGAAACATGTAAAAAAATAGAAATTTATATATGAATCTCCTCCCAAAAACACTTTAAGACTTAGTTTCAATATGAGAGAACAATTTTGTACCGGAAATATGGAAATCGATATATGAATACTTAAAAAAACATTGTATGGCCTGATTTCAAACGAAAATGTAAACACCGATATATTAATTTTTGAGGAAGCATTATAGGACTCGGTTTCGACATGACAAACAACAAAATTCATGATCAACAAATAAATCCTCGAGGACAAATTGACGAATAACCATTTACAAAATTACAAAGGTTTAAGGAATTTTGTATATTAAAACCGGAGACATTTTGGAATTTAGAAAACTACAAGATTATATAAAGGTCAAGGATATCACTAAACTACAGACAATTATTATCATAGGAATATAAAAAGTCGAAAATTTGAACGTTTTTCATAATGAGTCAAGAGTGGCATGCTTCTTTCCGAAGAAGGCTTCCCTCTTATTGCTAAGGTGACAGGAGGGCCGTCGCCAGAGGGAACACTAATTTGAACGTTCAATTTAAGCATTCAATTTTCTCGCGCAGCTGTCACAAGCAATTTATGCTATTGTAAAAATAAGAAATAAGTATCCTAACGAAATTGTTTCGACACGAATTTCTGGAATTTTCTTGTCGGGACCAAGAATTACGAAATTTTATACTTTTAAAATTTCTCATGAGTTTCAAGAAATATGAAAAAGATTCGGGGAAATTGTAATACGAGGAATTAACAGAAGACGAACGACTATTTTTATCCTAAAGGAATTCCCAAATCTTCCAAATTTTCGAAAATGGACATGGAACAGAACCAACTGGACTCAGGATTTGGCCAGAGGCAAAGCCAATGTTTTTCGAACGGAAGTGCGAGTGGTCGGGTTTCGTCAACGACAAACGGGCTTCAATCGAAGGAAAATCGAAAGAAGAACGTTGTGGCACGGCCAAAATAAGGTCACATTCATAAAATAGAAGGACTAAATAAAAGTTTCGGGATTTTTCTTCAGGGAATATTTTCGCGGATTTTTTTCATAGATTTTCTTAAGAAGTTTTTTCCATGAATTTTTTTTGGAGAAAGTCTTCTAAGAGATTTTAATGGATTTTTCAGAGAATTCTTTCAGGAAATTTATTTGGAAATTTTCGAGAATAGAAAAAAAGTTAAAAACAAGGTTGAATAATAAAGCAAAAATTCGATAATTTTCTGACTTTTCTGGGAAATGGGAATTTTCTGGAAAAATATAAATATTTAAAATGAAAAAGATTTAGAAATATGGTTTTCGACATTTTCGAGGCTCTATTGTATGAATCAGGGTATTTCAAAACATAGCGAACTCGGATTGATTGAGGGTGACGGAAAGTTCAATTTCGTAATTATGGTTTTCGTACTCTTTTGAATCGAAATAAATGTTTTCCGAAATTTCCAAAAACCAAAACTTCCAAGAATGAAATTCATATTATTCAAAATGACAAGAGTTCAAACCTTCTGTAGTTCTGATCATTTGTTAGGTTAACGTAAATATTTTTCTCGAAAACAAAATATATCGATTGAGAGTATGAAAAAAGTTCAAATTTCGTAATTAAAATTCTCGTTTTGTTTTGAATCGATATTTATAAACATTCTTTTTCAAACATTAGAACTTTCAAAATAAAAAATTAAATTACCTAGGGAAATGAAAAAATCTAAATTTCATGATCATATTTCCCGTCACTTTTGAAACACAGAAACGAAAAACCTAAATTTCGTTATTTTAGAATCGATATAAAATTTCTTTTTAGGAATTAAATTGTTCAAAATGTATAAAAACTAAATTGACCAAAATGAAAAAAGGTTCAAATTTCGAAACCACAATTTTCGTTATTTTTAATCAACAAGAAGCGTTCTTCTCGACAGTGAGAAGTTTTGAAGTACTCAAAACAAAAATTATCTCAGATAAAAATCCAGAACGAAAAGAAAACATCGAAAAATCAATAATTACAAACTTTCTTTCCAAGAGCATAGGTATTCGAAAAATTCCAGAATAACATTGACAAAGATGTAAATCCGAAAGGAAATTTCCGGATTTAATAGTAACAACTTCCAGAACTTTTAGATCAATAGTTGTAAATTTTCTTTTCAAGAACAAGGACATTCGAATTTGAAATTAAAATTGACCAGGATATAATTCCGGAATAAAAAGGAAATGTCCTCCAGCTTCATCTCATTTCTGGAACCAATTCCGGGTCCTCGAAGTCTGGCCATAACATCGGACATTCAAAATAAAATTTAGAATAAGAAATTAAAAAATTAGGGTAAAATAATAAAAAAGGAAAAAATAATAAGAATTGAAAAACACGTAAACTATAGGGATTAGTCAGATATTCCAATAACTTTGAAAAAAGTTTCTGCAAAAAGGCGGCTGTTTGTCGGAAAAAAGGGAAGAGAGCTAGAGGCAATCTTGCGGTAATGAAGAGCCTCAGCTGCGGACATGGCTTGTTATTTAAGAAAGTAGAATTTTTCAGAGGATAATTTTGAGCGGACTTTGATATTTAAAAAAATATTCTCGAGGATTTGTATTAGGTAGTTTTGACATTAAAAAACCTCTATTTGAGGATTCGTAGTCAAAATTTGATATTTAAAAAAGTAGGATTTTTGGAGGATAATTTTGAGTAGACTCTAATATTTAAGAAATTTTCTTTTGGATGATGTTGGATGAGTTTCGATATTTAAGGAATTAATTCTCTAGAGATGATATTAAGTAGATTCTGACATTTAAAAAGCTCATTTTTGGAGTTGTATGAATAGATCATGTTCTTTATGAATTCCCGAAAATGATAAGTCGAGAAAACTTTCTTATTTAAGAAACCTACTTTTCCAGATTGATATTGGGCAAGTTCGGCGGGATCTGGAGCATCCAGATGCTCGAATTCATGGTCAGAATCTCCTGTGTGAGAAACAGTCGGCTGAAAATCAATTTAGATTTCGAGGTCACGACCAAATTCATCGTATTCCATTGTAATAATCCTATTATAATAATTATGGCTATAATTGGCTATTATTGTGAAAGTACCTCAACACGAAAATTCCAATTGTTGAATTAGAACTTTTCGTTCCGAGATTTCTTAAAAATTCAATTCCGTGCCAAATTGGCGAAACATTCCAAATGTTTCTATTCTGATAAATGTCTATTTCCACAAAATCGTCTCAATGTCAATTTCCAGAATTTTTTATTTCAAGTTTTCATCTTGGAAGTTCCCAATGGATTTTTAGAGGATTTTAGTAGTTTAAAAAGTTTTTTTATTTTTTTTGTTTCTTGACTTTTGTTGACAAAGGTTCTTAAATTTTTCAAAAAAAAGTAAATAGGAATATTAAAGTTGAAAAAAATCAACTCACATCCATGATTATTTTTGGAGTTTTCTCTCTCTCACCAAATACAGTATCCTGAAGATTTACCAGAGCTGTCTTGAATTGCTGTCGTTGACCGAAGCTACTGATAGAAGAAAACGAATCTCTTCTGGCTATGTCAGTTAATTCTTCGACTGAAAAGTAAAAATTAAAAAATAAGAAAAGGTTCTTTGATTTAAAATTTAAAAATTTAAAATCCAGAACGTTAAAAAATGCAAGAATGAGAGCCTGGAAGTGTAAAAAAATCAAAATTCAAGGAGTTTAAAATGAAGAGTTCAAACTCGAAAAAGAATTTAAAAAAGCCCGGAGAATACAGGAAATCAAGAGGTTCTAAAACAAAAAAGAAAATAATCAAATAATAAATTCAAGAAAAATAAAAGTGAAGGAAAAGATAGAAACCTAGAAACACGCATTCGAAGGTTATCGGTTAATTAACATCATCAAAAACAGCTGATTGATGTCCCTTGTTGTCTGTCTATCAACCGAATCATATGTTTCGCATTGGATCATCAGATTTTCACCAAACGAGGAATTTTAAATCGCATAATATTTTTCATCATTTAGCGGAAATAAAATAATTGAACCCTTAATTCCTGATAAAAAAAACTATAAGTCTACTTCTTAAGAAGAAAAGTTTCATGCTCGGTCAGGAAAATGGTAAATTCGGTTTTTTTCGGCTATTTGGGGAATGAAAGCGAAATTTCGGAGATGACAGTGAAAAATGAATTTCGAAATTATCGAACGGTCTTTCTCTGAAGAAATATACCATGTATAATAAGTTAGTTTCAAAAGTAGTGTTTTCAAAAAACCAAAAATCATTTTAAAATAAAAAAACCATTTAGATTATTTAAAAATATCAAAAATCATTAAAAACACCAAATATATCAAAAGTTATTTTGAAATATTTTTAAAATATGAAATCAAAAAATCATTGAAACTTTTTTCTTGAGGATTTCAATCATTTGTTCCAGTAAGAATAGCGAACAAACACGAGTTCAAATCATTTTTTAAAAAAAAGAAAAATGAAAAAAATGATTTAGAAAGACGGACAAGCCACTCGATTCGTTTTTCTAAACCAAAAAAATATTTAAAACAATTTCTTTTTTCATATCGAATGTCAAAATCGCTTCGAAACACTTCCGCGAATATTCACAGTTATTGTTAAAATTTTTTCAACAATATGAACAATATATGAACAATAAAAGTAAAGTCGTGTCAGGAGCTCCGGTCAGCAAGAGTCGATGGCGGCATCCGGGGCGAGCACGAGCAGAGTCACGCGGCTGGAGGCAACACGCGCTGTCTTTGGGTTCTCTCTATCTTTGAATTTTGTCTATCTCTCCATTCCCTGTTTTCCTGGATTCTCTTCCCCCTCTTGGTCCCTATTGTTTTGAACTGTTTTGTGTCTAAAGTTCTTGTATTCTTGAACTTTTTATCCCTGAGATATCCTTACACCTTCCTTATCCTTCTAGATTCTTTCCCTCTGGATTTTTGTCTTTAAATTCTTCCAATGTTCGAAATTCTTTGATCTTTACCACTAACCCTCTATATGCTTTGATTTTTCTATTTCTGACTTTTTTCCTTGAAACCTCGATTTCGATTTT
The DNA here is from genome assembly GCA_009761265.1 of Halicephalobus sp. NKZ332. Lineage (NCBI taxonomy): Eukaryota > Metazoa > Nematoda > Chromadorea > Rhabditida > Panagrolaimidae > Halicephalobus > Halicephalobus sp. NKZ332. The sequence goes on along the minus strand of VOSG01000520.1, from coordinate 12,861 downwards.
TATCTAGAAAAACAGACGAGATCGACTAGTGTTTTCCCAGCTGACTCAGAAAGGAACTCCCGGGCTTCCACCACGTGCTTTTCCGATCACAATTTCTAGATAAACTTAAAGAGCATAACGTTCTACAAAAATTCCACCTCTTCGATCAAAATTTTCAGATAAAATTAGGAAGCATAAAATTTCACAAAAATTTTACTTTTTTGATCACGATTTCTAGATAAAATTAGAGAGCATAAAGTTCTAAAAATTCCACAATGTACGAAATGATTTCAAGAATTAGACAGATGTCCACAATTTTCGGTCTCGACTGGAGGATTTCAAAACTTTCTAGTCGAGACCACTTTTTCAAATACTTGACAGTAAATATTTTTGTTTTCAATGGTATGGTATTTAGATTAAAAAGGTATTAAAGTTATCAAAAAGTCAAGCATTTCCTTTTTCAATATGGGTTCGATATGAACTTTAATGTGGATTTCGGTGTGAACTTAAATATGAGTCGCAATATCACTTAATGAGTCCCAACATGGATTTCAGTGAAGGATTTTAACGTTCTCATATCAATTCTAATTGACCCTAATATGGGCTCTGATATCAATTCGATTCCCAATATAAACTTCAATATAAATTCTAACATGAGTCTCGGTATCGACTTTAATATCAGCTGAGGGTATTCAGAAAAACACAGTGCTTGGCCCCGCTTGTAACGAGACAGATAAGAGAAAAAGAATTTAGAGATAAATCCGAGGAGTCAAGTGATCAACTTACTTGCTGAAGTCACTTCCCTGACAGAATCCACAGGAACATCTTCTTGGATTTCTAACACCAAATCTGGTTCTTCTGGCTTCAGAATTGGACTTGCCGCTCGGAAGTGAGATTGAAATAAATTTTTTTCTTCTGAATCTGTTGGAAAAGACATTTTGATTTCTCTGAAAGTGGGAAATAAAAAACAGAAAATTCTCTCGGCACGAAATTCCAGCATCTTAGAAATTTTCAAAATCCTTAATTTAAAATTTTCTTTTTGAGAATCCTTGCTAAATTCTGGAAGTTTCTAGATAACTAGTTGATACGTTTTAAAGATTCAAATATAGTGTTTAGAATATTCCATCAATTTGATACCATCTGTTAAAAATCTAAACTCCATTCCAAATTGGCAAAATATTCGAAGCATCATTTTTTATAAAAATCGCAATAAAATACTCACGAAAGTGTATCAAGACGAATATCACAAAGTCTCGTAATTAGTTATTTTAATTTATTTTTTATCTCGAAGGGGAAGTGGGAGAGATCAAAACAAAGAAGGAGGATTGATCGAAATCACTTGAGACAGAGATTTCCCTCGACAGGTGTTCCGATTGAAAAATCAGTTCTTGAAATCTTTTGACGTCGAGGACGTTGACGAACTCAAGGAGGGTCCAGGGCTAATTTTTATCTTTTTGCTGCACTTTGAAACAAAGTACACCAAGTGCGAACTTTCTTGTTAAAAGGGACGAACGAGTGATCGGATTACTACATAGTCATGTGGAAATCGATCATGAAAACTTTCATTTTCCTGAATTCGAGGGCTATATTGTTATAAAAAATAAATACGAGTCTTCTCGGTACGGATTTCTAGGACATGTTGAAATCTTGATAATTACGGTGATGAAATTCAGAAATAGAGATTATTCCGAAATTGTCTTGAAATGAATTTCTAGATCCTTTTAGAAATCCAGATTCCACCATATTCTGCAAGAATTTCTTTCTACAGAATTACCATTAGGAATAACATCGATATTATTTTACAATACTCTCAGAAATATTAGCCATCAATACTTTCTGACAATAAGAATTTTATCCAAAAAATGAATTAATGGTATTTATTCGGAATAAATAAACGCAAACAAATGTAGATAAATTAATACAAATAAATAAACCCGAGAAAAAGATATCTCAAATTTGTTAAATTCCAAATCAATGCTAGACGAAACTTGGAATTCCGTGTTTCCAGAGCTTCTTCTGTATTCCGGGAATTTTTGATGAGAACTCGATACCTGACGTTCGAAGATGCTGAAATTAGAAATAACTTCACTAGATTTCTCAAAAAGAATAATCAAAGTTGATGACAGATTTATAAAAACTTTAAAAAAATATTTTGTTACAAATTCGTATTATTCATGCAATTGGAAAAGGTTAATAACTGACTTTTATCCACTTCATTTTTGATTCTGTCATCTGTAAGAAGTTTATCTTCGAGAATATCAACTTTTATTAAATTAGGTTTCCTGAATTATACACAATAAGCGGAATACCTACTTATTTGAAAGTGGTTCAGTAAAATGCTGCAGTGAAAAAGTAATAAAGTAATAAAATGATAAAGTAGTAGGGTTGCAAATTAGCAGAGTAATAGAGTTTCTAATGGTGTTGTTTTCATTTCTCAGCTCGGCGACAACAGAACAACTATTTGACAACAGAGATATTAGTGACACATTAGAGAAGGGAATGCAGAAGTCATTCAGGTTTTAAGTTTCCACTGTACTGACTTTTCTTCATCGTACTTTATTTATTTCACAAACTTGATATAAAAAACAGATTTCGATTTGCAGTTGTTGGTCAAGTACTTCTTGGTATCAGCTGAGGATTTCAATAGTTCTATATAAGTCAATAGGGGAGAAAAGTAGAAAGGTAGAAAAATACCGTAAATATATCCAGAGAACATCAATCCAGTATTCTAGGACTTCGACTACTCATGAATTTCTTGTAATTCCGTATAAATCAGAAGGATTTATCCTTGTCCTCAATATCTATAGTATCTGCCAGACTTCAAAGAAGAAGAACTGCAAGAAGGATCTGTTAAAAACCTCTGTTTGAAGATCATAATTGGAAAAAACCAAATCCTTTGGACCTCATGAGTTACATTTTAGTTGGTGAAAATCTTTATCAAAAGACAGG
>VOSG01000519.1:10326-23908 GCA_009761265.1 Halicephalobus sp. NKZ332 | reverse complement strand
TTGTTGACGAAATCTCTAAGCGTGTTGATCGTCTTTAATTTTTCCAAATCATCAATTTATAAATAAAAAATCATTGTTAATGAAACTTCTAGAAACATCGACCGTCTTAATTCCTCCAAATGATTAATATATAAGCAAAAACTAAAAAAACCAATCCAATTCCTCAACATATGTTGATCCCCTTTAGTTCCCTTACAAAATTAGTTTATAAATAAAGAAACAAAGTGATACTAATCAGCTCCACTGATTATCAATTGACAATGATCAAATTCAGATTATACAGAATGAGAAAGCAGTCGCGATGTATAAATAAAGCGCTTCAAGCGTCAAACGGAACCGGTGGAAGCTTCTGTACTGAACCTGAAAAACACCTACGTGCAAAACTTATTTAAAATCCCCACAAAAGCTCAGAAAACATCAAAGTTTAGTTAAAAATAAAAACTAATGACGAAGAGAAGTATCGTACGAGACAAGTCTTTCTAAGGCAGGAGCCTTGTTAGGAGGTTCACTTCTTTGGTTCGGTGTTGGATCCCGCTTTCCTCCTCGTGGATAACCAAATTCACTGAGATCCGACCCTTGTTGTTGCTTCGACAAAACTGCTCTCTGAGGTTCTTCTTAAAAAACACTCTTATTCAATACATTTAGAAAAAACAAACCATCGCCTATCGTTAAGACAAGAATAGCAGGACGATCTGGAGTCGAATTATCCGGAAGATATCCAGCCGAGCTCAATATCGTCTTATCGCTCAATTTCGTATATTTGTCACATGTCACAAATGGTCGATGTAATTCCATAATAGCTCCTCTAGGATCTATGACTTGTTTTAGCATCCTCTTGATATCTGCTACCGTAGAATCTTTGGGGATAGACACAAAGAAATGATCTTTATGGCGCTGAACTTCAAAAAATACAAGTTCAGCAGCTTCTCGGCCGATCGCCGCATGCGGAAAACTGCCGCCTCGGCCTAAAGACGACATATTCCGGCTGTTCCCTATGACATCAATCTGAAGAATCAAAATTAATACCAGGATATCAAAAATACCAGAAAAACAAAAATATAAAATATAGATAAAAACTCAGCATAAAAACTGATTAAAGTTCAAACTATTACTCCTAAAAAACATGATTATACTTAAATTTCCCCCTAAACCAAATATATATGAACAAAAATAAACAAAAAGTTAAAAAATCAAAGTTATATATCATTGTCTGGATTTTCACGTGCTCGCATTACTTCTGGCATCGGAGGTGGACTCGACATTCGCTCAATGACCACATCGTTGTCCTCATTATTCACAATTAACGCTATTGGTGCCGGTGAATCTGGCTTCGCAATTCTCAATGTACAGCCTTGATCAACAAGAGTTTTTGCATCATCCAAAAGAATCCAGTTCGGGGATTCTCCTTCCAAAGCTATTTGAACTTTCAAAGTTTGGAGGTTTATCGGGACTCCAAGATACTTGAACAAATCCTGTTTGATATTCATCGGTGTGGCATCTTCCGGATAGTCACAAAAGAAGTGAATTTTTCGACGCTGCACTTCGAAGTAGAGCTGGAAAAGGTGGAATTAAAAACATCAAAAATTTCTATTGAATTGCTTCGAACCAAACTCCCGGAAAAACATAAGGTTCTTTCCGGAAGCCCTTATCAAATTTAAATCCTCAAAAAACTTACATTTCCCATCGTTAAGTTTAAATTGTAATCAACCTAAAAGCAATCACAAATTCAAACATAACTTAAAATCAAAAGTACAAATTGGCCAAAACCAACGAAAATCTCCAAGATCAATTCAAATAAGTTATTAATCAGAAACTATCACATGAATCGGGATTTCAAATAAATCTTGAGACAGAAAAAGATTCCTTTCACGGGAGTCGGCATCAGTAAAAAACTGGGGATTTGAATCGACAAAAATGTATAGACCTTCAAAGACAAACTGAAAAACGAATTCTAGAAGGTACTACCCTCAGGTGGCTGAGGCAGTCTGAGATTCTCTTTAGCTGTCATCATGTGCTTGCGAATGTCTTCTAAAACGGTTTTGATACTGTAGCTAGAATTCCAGGCACGGAGAGACGGAACATAGCGATTCTGGACCTTCAAAAGGATTTTTATGACCTTTCCAGAGGCAAAACAAACTTACGACTCCTGTTTGAGGATGTACTCCATTCATATTGATTTTCGTCGTAAATCTGACTGTTGGAGGTTCTCGTGGGTAATTTGGGCCACATTCTATCCGTAGGTTGTAAATGCGAGCTTCGAATGGAGTCTGCAATGTTCCACCATATTAACCATATATAAAAGTAGAAAGTGAATATTTTCGCGAAACCATCCTGTCATAGGTTTTCAATCGAGAACGAGCTTTGAAATTTCGAATTTGCACCATTCCGGAAATACGGAATTAATTTGCTAAGTTTGCAACGAAATTACGCAAAACTCTGACATGAGTTTTTCCAAGCGAGACCGAAAATCGGAAATCTACGTGCTCGTGATGCTGGAAAATCTTGAAATCATGTCGTTGCAACAACGAAAAACATTTGCCACAAACTTCCGAAAACTTATCTCAATGTGGATTTCCAAGATCTCCCAACTCATACCGAAAGTTAAAATCCAAATTATGTGGCTTTTAAAGTCCTAATAAAAACAAGAAAATCGAGAAATCACAATCGGAAAAATCATCTAAAGAATAATTCAGTTTTTTAAACTTCACAAATCTCACCCTGCTGGGTCCGATGACCATGCCGGTCCAGCGAGTCAGAGTCATGTCATCATCATCTTCCAAGCCCCAGGAAATGTTTCCATCACCCTTTCCTTTCTGTCCATCTTCGAGTTCTTCTAAAAGTCTAAAGTTCCGCGGTACTTCAACTAAAACCAACAAATTAATCATCGAATTATATTAAAGATTTCAACAAACCTCCGCCCATTTCAACTTTAAAAATCGACAATTTTCCCAAGTATTCCCGTTAATCTAAAAATCCTCATATAAATCAAATTCCGAATTTCATATATCAAAATTCCTTCCACTACATTAAATAGCTACTTTTCTCATGCAAAACAATTGTAAAAACACAAAACAACAAAAAAATAAAATTAATTCTTTTCGAAAACTAACTACCAGACTTGAACGAAAGCGGAAAGAGCGTCTCGCCCGTCTCTCGGCAGCGCTCAACGGGTCTTGTCTGCTCTCACAACGAATTTCAGGAAAACGCGCCTCCTCCGTCCTCCGACTTTCCCCTTAATTTTTACCACTTTTACTGATTTACATAATTTCCATTTATTCCATAGAAACAATTGCAACAAAGTTGCCAAGTGAAAAATCTACCGGTAATCAATATCTTGAGTTTCTTTGAACTTTCCTTCCTGATCTTGTTTGACGGGTGCTGGGCATTGCTATTTCCTCTTCGTCTGAGTCGGCATAATTCACTCTGGTTCTTTGTCTTCTCGTCCTCGTCGCTGCAACGGTAGGTGAAGGACCCGATCTCGTTCTTTTCCTCGGCGGATTCGATCTCCTCGACTTCCTTTTTTGTCGTCCATCATCATCCTCATCCTCATCCTCATCTTCTTCATCTTCATCCGTCGAATGATGAACAATCCTTCTTTTTCTGGCAGATCTCCTCATTTGAACCGCCGGACTTGGACTCCTCGAATTACCCTCTGTACTGACTGCCGTAGATTCCGACTCAGTCGAAGGCCGATCATCCGGTTCCACCTGCACTTGTTCTTCCTCCTCTTCCGAGCGTTGTTCCTCTGCATCTTCGTAATCACTATCTTTATCTTGGGAAGATGGAGACGAAAACAATTCAGGATTTTCCACTTGTGATTCTGCAAGTCCATTCGTTATCTGTTCTCCATTCAATTCTTCTTCCTCTTCTCCTTCCTCTTCTCTTTCTTCTTCCTCCTCCTCCTCTTCCTCTTCACTTCCTTGAAGCTCCTGTTCTTCCGACCTCGATCTCCTTGCCGACGATCTAGTAGCTCTCTGATATTCCGGATACTCTCTTCTTTCTCTTCCTTGAATAACGTCCATATAATTAACATCTCCATGTCTTCTCGAGCTTCTCCTCAGATTCGGATCTATCGGTCTTTCTCTCAAATTTCTCCACAAACTCGGTGCTGCTCTTGCCGCTCTTCTTGTTCTTCTTGAATTCGACATTCTTTCGAATTTCTCTATTATCGGATTGAATTTCGCATCTAGTCTACTAATTAACTGATCCAATTGTCTATATTCACTCGATCTTCGATTATCTAATTCACTTTTCCTTCCTTCAATCAATGCTTTCAACTCCGATAAAAATAGTTCGGGTCCTGTAAAATCACCTCCACGAAGTTTTTCCATAATATTTTCCACTTCACTTTCTCCTATTGACATTCTCAAATGTCCCGTTATCAATTGTGCACATGCTTGACGACTTTCTTCCACCCATAATTCCTCAGACTGAGTAGGTTGGACTTCGGGAATCAATTCCACTGACCCTTCCATATTAGAGACAGCACTATTGTTCATCGATGAGGGAACATATCCAAGTTTCATTTTATATGCCGCCATTCCATTCAAAGGTTCTTCTCTAAGTGTTCTAAACAGGATAACCGCATCTCCGATAGTGAGATCTCTGAAATCACAAAGAATTAAAATCTCTCAAAGATCAATTTTAGTAAAATGTAACTAAAAAAGATAAATTTCTACTTTGTTCACATCAAAATACATTATCTTGCAAAACTAGAAAACTCACTCCAAGTATCTAAATAAAGTTTCAACAAGAACAATGGAATCATTTGAAATAACAGCATCAGGTTCATTATACCGACATGTATTCTTTGCCAACAACTGAACATCCAATTGCAAGTGTCTCAGCGTCCTGTAATACTTATTCTGAAGTCTTTCGTTGATTGTTTGAAGATCAATAGGATAAGCAATCTGAGTATAATAATCTCTATATCTCGACAAGTCCACTGGTTGATCAAATTCTTTCAAAACATCTACTTCCGCAAGTGCGTTCATTGCATTCCTAATTCTTTCACATACGAAATCTCTCGCGTTTTCTCCATTTTCATTCATATCTGGTGCCCCTTCTGGTAACAGCCAATCTTCAAACTTTATATTTGTTGTTCCAAAATTGTCCATCGATTCTCTCGAAACGGCACTTTCGTTTTCTCTTCCTCTAGAAAGTGGTTGAAGATCCCATGGACTACACATATCAACAGGTTCTCCATTTGACCATTGAACAATGACTGAATTAAATTCAGATAAATTATATTCTCCCTGATCTCTAAATTTCCTTTCTTGTACAGTTCCTGTCCACCACATATCGTCCATTATAGATTCCACCTCATCACCTGCTCGAAATCCATAACCAACAGAAATATTATAATGATCACGATGAATCATAAAATCCGGTACATTTTCCAGATCATGATATCTAAAAAAATATTCCATTAAGAAAACTCGGAAGATATCTTACTTGACTTTGAATTTCTTTCCTGTTCTTCTTCCTTCTTCATTGGTTTGTCCCAATGTCAACTCAGTACACCTGTATGGTTCTATCAGATATTTCAGATCATCCACAATCGCAAAAACTTGAGCATCAAATTCCGGCTTCGGATAATCTCTCTCTAACGGTTTGTAGACTCTTCCTCGATATCCAACTCTCTTCTTAACACAGTTCTCGAGATAAATAAGATGCCCTTGAGGGAAATACACAATCCTGTCTCCCAATTGTGCCACAAATGGGAACCTCCTTCTTTCTGTGTTCCTCATCCACAACGGATAACTGGCTTGCGGTCTTCTAATCTCTGTAGAAGGCGGTCTTTCCGGAGATCCCGTCGATTGCCCTTGTTCTCCATTCGACGATTGTCTCGACGACTGTCTATCTTCTCTTCCTATTCTTCTGTTATTTCTTCTCGGTTCTTCCTCATTATCAGAAGGTGCAGGATTAGCTCTCGTATGACGTCTTCTGATATTATTCCTTGGACGACGTTCTTGATTACTTCCCACATCCTCTACCCTTCTTTCTCTCCTTATCCTCCTCAAACGACCGTCTCCATTTTCTTGCCTTTCCGGTGACTGTTGCAATTCCTGTTGCTGTTGTTGTCCTCTTCTTCTTCTCCTCGTATGATTCCTATACACCGTATCGTGTCCATGATACCCTTCCTAAAAAACAAAATTTAAACTTTTCAAATCAAATAAAAACTTACGTAATAATCACTATCATTTTCATCAACTTCTTCCTCAATATTGTCGTTTTCGTTACTATCCACATCAGAATTCGATCTCGAAATATCAGTACCTCCAGAGTATGTGGCATCATCGGAATCACTATCATCAAACCCAGGAGGTTGAACTTGCTGAACTTCTTGTTGCAAAACTTCTGCTGGACGACTTTTCTTAACTTTTTTCGGTTTAGGAACCTCTATCCAACTTTCTGGCGGCAATTTATCTTTCTCTTCCTCATATGTTTTAGCCAAGTTCTTTGCTGCCAATAAAGACGACTTTTGAATAACATCTAAATCCGTCTTTTTCGTTCTCGGAATAATACTCATCCTATCCCAAGCACAAAAAGCCCCTTCATAAACCGATTCCTGAGGTGCATCCAACATCGCAGCTCTTCCTGGGATCTTCCTTTGCCATTCCACCGCATGTGGGATATTCTCCAATTGTACCAGCATCGGTGGATTGTTCAAATGTGGTGGTAATCTTGTTTGTAGATCTATCGTAAAGTTATTAACATCATTACCACATGGCAAGTAATCGGAATGGAAAAATTGTTGTCTAGGGACTTTCTTCGCTACATCATTTCTCCCTAAGCCGATAAAAGTAACAGATCCCGAATCGTCCACAAAGGCACAAAATAGACCATTAGGTGATATAGCAAAATCCAAAATAGCATCTGGCTTATTTTGGAATGAATATGAGTCATTGATAAACTTCTTAAGACACGTAAAGTTCCTGAGATCCCACAAAATCGCAATTCCGTCATGCCCTGCAGTGACAACAAACATAGGATCGGTAGGGTGGTTTCTAATAGTAAAGATGGATCTTTCATGGCCTTTCAAAGATGCCACGAGAGTTCCCGTCGTCGAATCCCAAATCCTTATAACGTTGTCGTTTCCTGTAGAAATCGCATAATTGTCATTCAGACTCCAATTTACAGTAACGATCGTGTACTTTGTCTGTCTCACTGACAATGGTGCCTTTGCTAGTTCTTCTTCCGGAATCTTCATCTCCATAGATTTCCATGTGTTGCATTTAAAATTCCAAAATTTCAGCACTCCATCTTGTCCAGCAGAAAGTAGTCTCAAACTAGTGTTCGCCCACTGTAAACTATCAGGAGCATCATTATGGGCATTCGACAATTCAGCAATTTTAGTTACGTCTTCTTTCGCCAATTTGTATATAATAATGTTCTTTTTTGAGTCAGAAAAGGCAGCGAATTTTCCACCCGCACTCGTTGCGGCAGCAACGATCTTTCCTTGACCTCCATCCTTGTGAGGAAAATGATAAAAATCTTGTCTGAAAATTGTACATCAAAACAATTGCAAAATACCTTAATACAAATCCCCGAAATTTAATTAATCTCGAAGATTTAGAAATTATTTTAAACCTATTTCTAGCACCAAAAGTGATCACTTACTCGAATTCCAGAGAATTGGCGTCATATCGGTAGAAACAGACAGAACAGTCGTGTGAAGCAGAGATCAAATAACGAACATTGTCTTCGAAAAAAGCCGGGAAAGAAACCGATATCACAGGACCTCTGTGTCTCATATAGACATTCAATGTCGCTCCATTTTGGAGGGACCAGATTCTGACGGTCTTGTCGTTGGATCCAGAAGCCAAAAGAGAATTGTCGTAGCTGATCGCTACATCAGAGACTTCTCCAAAGTGACCTCTGTAAGTGTAACGAAGCAAACATTCTCTGACATCCCAAACTTTAATTAAGTTGTCATCGGCTCCCTACAACGAATTCGATTATGAAAAATAAAAGCACGTATAATCAGATTCCGAAATCTACAGATTATATGGTTCCAAAGTATTAAGAAACCGTATTGTTATGGGAAATGAAATTAATTCCTATAGGATTATTTCTTAACATGGATTCGCACAAAGGACAGAACTTACAGTAATAACGTATTCTCCGGTTCTATCGAATGTCAAGCAGTAAATATGCGAAATGTGACCCATAACTCTCGTGTGCTGACGGAAATCAGTCTTAAGCTGTCTCGAAACGACTCGATCTGGAGGAACGTAGTGTCCGAATTTCATTGCTTTCATCATATCTCTCGTCCTCATTCTATCGATATCCGCTGGACAAAACTCGTTCACAATATTAGGCTCTTTTGGAGATTTGTTAGTAAGTCTGATGATAGATCGATGAGGAAGGGTATTCGTCAATCTGAGTTTCTGGATGGAATTTGTTATCGGAAGGGATTTTTCTGCATATTGATGCAGTCTGGAGATCGACGGCAAGATATCGGTTACGTTCGAATGGGTCTTCTGATAGTACGAAAACGATCCTTGGAGTTTCCTCTCGCCTTTGGGATCGAATGGATCCTTTCTGGAAGGAAGAAGCCCTTTTTTGTCTATTTCCTTTTCCAGAATTTTCGCTGCATCCTTGCAATTCTGCTGTTCCAGAAACCGATGGACAGATAGGAAAACTTCTGAAAAATCAAAGTTGATAATACCAAGTGGGGTTTCGAAAACATACGTCCTACGGAGTGATCGTCGACATTCTCGGCTTTGAAGTCCGGTGGTTTCGATGTCGACGGCGCAGGATCATCCTCTTCAAGAAAAACAGGCACAGAAAACATTATTCTGCAAAAGAATCTTTCTCAATGCAGGCAAATACTCATAACGATCAGTATGTAAAGAAGTAATCTCTTTCCAAAGACGGATTTTAAATCTGAAACCTGATGAGATCAAAATTGGATTTTTTACGTAAGAAAATTAAACTCTCCATACACTCCGCGCAAACGAAACGAAATATGACAAATTTGTAAGAAAAAATGCAACAACTTATTGTGAAGGAATTACGGCTGAAATGGAAGAGATAAAGTTTAATTTTAATAAAGAATTGATTTATAAATGAAAATTGCAAAACGCAACAAACAAGCGACGTCTCGAGCTAGCCCGCTAGTTTGGTCTCGGAAAGAAAATAGGATCTCCGTTTTCTACTTTTTGGAGGTCACTCTGTTTTCACAAGTTTCAAAAAGGACGTTTGAAATTTGAATTTCACAATTTGGAGGTCATTTGATTTCTGTTAATTAAAAAAAGTATTCGAAGTTTTAATATAATTTAACAAAAGTGTGTAAAACTGCAATTTCATTTAATAAATTATAACAAAAAATTCATCTAATAAATCTTAACGAAAATATGTAAAGTTGTAGTTCTACTTGGTGAATTTAAAAATAAATACTCAGAATTACAGTCTTAACAAATTGAAGTTTTCAAATAAATATGAAAATATTTCTTGGTTGAAATCAGGTGGTTTTTTGTGTTCATGTTGTGATTGGAGAAAGTAATTAACTTTATGGGAATTTAAAATCTTCAGAGTCATTAAAAATACCACCGAAATCAAAAATGTATTTAGATTTTTACGAATTCCATCGAAATTTCATAGATTTTGCAGATGTTTCATAAAGAATTCTTTTTTGTTGTTTGGATTTTATGGAGATACCATCGACTTTGTGAATTTTCCTCGAGAATTCTACTCCAGCTTTCCGAGATCTAAAAATGAAGAAGTTACAATAAGATAATGGACAACTTCCAGATTGCCAAATTCCTGACAGTGAAAACTTAGTTCATTACTCTATTACTCTAATTATCTAATTATTTCTACTTATTCCCTATCTTATATTTTTTTCTACTTATTCTCTATCTTTAAATAACTCTTTTATTTACCTTATATTTAATTCTGTATTTACTCCTAATTACTTTTATTTTTATTTTCGAATTATTTGCTACTTTGTTTCTGGTGATTTTTAAGGTCAAAGTCCGTCTCTTGTTTGTTTCCTCCCTTCGACCAATTTATTGCGATCAATGATTCTAGTTTTGTTGAAAAATTCATTCACAGTTCACTCTCCGAGGACTTTACACGTTTCTTTTTTTAATAGAAAAATGGAAGCAGCGGTTGTTCACAGATTCGGAGATGTCAAGAACATCAGAATCGAGAAAAATTGGCCGATTCCTGATTTTACTGATACTCAAGTAGGTTCCTTTTTGTTTTTATATATGAATTTCTTTTTCTGCAGGTATTAGTCAAAGTAAAAGCCTCGGCAGTGAATCCCGTGGACACGTATATCCGATCCGGGAACTATGCAAGTGAGTTATTTAAATTAATACGTATCTTTCCCTATAGTTAACAATTAAAACGATCAAATCCATCTATAAATCTTCTAAAATGCTTGTATATGTATTGTTGTGTTTCCCTTGATGTCAAGGTTTATATCTTTACTCGGAATCTCATTTTAACTCACGGGATCACACCTTATAGATGGAAGTTACATTTATTTCATATATAGAAACTTCAAATTTCAGACCTTCCGAAGCTTCCATACATTCCTGGGAGAGAGGGGGCAGGAATCATCGAGAAAGTAGGATCAGGGGTGAAAAATGTGGCCCCAGGAGACCGAGTTTGGTTCTCCACTCCAGTGACAGGATCGGCTTCGACGTATTCAGTGGTAGAATCCACATCGGTCTTCCCTCTTCCAGAGAATATTTCCTTTGTTGAAGGATCCACACTAGGAATAGCTTACTTGACGGCGTTCAGAGCTCTCTTCGTGAAAGCCAAGGCCCGACCTGGGGAATCTATCTTCGTCCACGGCGCCAGTGGTGGTGTCGGTCTCGCCGCGGTCCAATTAGGGAAGGCTTACAACTTGAAAGTGTATGGAACAGCAGGGACAACAGAAGGGATGGAAGTAGCCAAAAGCCAAGGAGCAGACTTTATGATAAATCACAACGAAGACAACTACGTCGACAAAATCCTGGAAGAAAAGCCAGAAGGCTTTGATATAGTTTTGGAGATGTTAGCGAATGTCAATCTGAATCACGACCTTTGTCTGGTGGCCAAGTTTGGAAGGATTTGTGTGATCGGGAACAGGGGTCAGATTCAGATCGATCCGAGGAGACTGATGCAGAAAGAGAGCTCTGTAGTTGGTGTCTTCCTCGCCCACACTTCGCCTCAGGAAATGGAAGAAATGGGAACAGAGATAGTGGATCTGTTGAGAAGTAAGAAATTGAAGCCAGTGATCGATCTTGAGCTGCCGTTGAATCAGTTGGATGAGGCTCACAAGCAGGTCATCGAGAAGAGTTCCAGTAAAGGGAAAATCGTCATCAACCTGGATATCCCTAATGCTAATTGAAAAGTTTCAAACCCGAGATTCTGGATACTGATGTGAAATGTTCATGTAAGAGTTCGATTGTTATAGTCCTTTAGTGAATAATTTCAATGAAATTTAGGTAAAAAATGTAAATAAATTTTTATTAATTGAACTCGACTCTCGTAGCTTGCACTAAGAACCAGGAAGATGGAAATTCCCTAAATCATAGAAAGACATCGAACTTGAATTATTATTTAATTTCATAAAAAAGTTGGCGATATCATCACTGCAGATTTGTCAAAGAATGGTTAAATTGAGCTTAGTCAAGAAATTCAGAAAGTTGATTATCTATGTCCCGTTAATTTTTTCAAGTTTTGATATTTTAAAAATTCAATGACTAATGCATTTCCCCCATCATATCAAAATCCACTTGTTTGCAACTATGCTAAAGTTTAATCTGATTGCAACTATGTGAAAGAATAACTTAATTATAACTGCCTCGAGCTGTTCATTTCTGAATCCATCTGACACATTGGTCCTAAGTGCTAAGTGAGTTGTAAACGACCAGTCCACTTCTATTCCACTTATTCTTAAATTTAAATCATTACTTTTCATGCGGAAATATAATATAACATAATACGTGATGCACTTTTCCATTTGATCCTTGTACATCTTCTTTTTTAGTATTAACCTCTTATCATTGTGAACGACTAATCGAACTCCAAATTCCTTCACTCCTAAACTTTAAATTGGATCTTTACATCTTATAAGAAGCAATATGAGATATAACGTCTGCTGACTGTAAATCTTCTTTATAGATTCCACTTCTCTCAAACGTTACGATTAGTGTCAATATGGATACAGAAGTTCCACTATCCAATTTTCCTTCCGGGAACATCTCTTCTGAATACAACGAAAACTCAGATAAGATAATCAACATTGCCATTGATATTGTTTCTGGAGCAACAGTACTCACTTCTTCCTTCATCATCTACTTGATTTTCTACAAATCTCCTCCAATGATGTCCGAATATAAGAGGTATCTACTAGTTAATGTTCTGTTGGAAATGGTGAGTGGAATAATTTTTTCCTTAGGGAAACCCAGGGTACTATATGGGTTACGTATTGTCTACACAACTGGATTGCTGCCTGTCCAACAAAGAACTTTCACAGAAGTGGCTTTTCTTTTATGGAATAACGTGACGATTTGGTCTTCTGCATGTCTGGTTCTTATTCATATTGAGAGATACTGTACTATTCATCAAGGAATCAGGAAAATGAGTTTCCTTACTCCGAAGTTTTCTATTTGTTTTTATCTGATTTTAAACACTCTAGCAACTTTGGGTATTTTCATCCCCGGGTTTTTCGGAGATATTTTTGTTCATGGAGATATTGTTTCGACACATTTAACAATGATGGTGGTTGGAGGAAAAGAATTTCTTCAAAAATACCCTGGGACAGTATTGTTAAATAACAAATATACTATGTGGGTTTCAATTTACTACATTTCCCTAACTATTGCAGCGGTTTTTATTTTGATTCCCTTATTTGCTTTTTTGCTTCTGAATGCTTTCAGTGGATTCAAAGCTATCCGTTCAAGTAACTACAGTCAAAAAACCAAAAAAGTCCATATTACTTTATTACAAGCTTCGATTTTGCAAGCTGTGATTTTATTTATATCCGCCGTTATCCCTGTCATCTTTCTCCTTATTTCCTTGATTACGGAACATACAATTGCTGGAATGCAGTATATACAGTGTATAATTATTTTCGCTCCTTTTTCTGACAATATTATTATTCTGTTTTTCGTTAAACCTTATAGAGATCATATTTTTAAGTATTTTAACAAAGATGCTGTCAACGAATTCAGTACGGGCACATAATTCCGTGAAAGATGGTGATTTTAGTGAAATTTGAGAAAATAAAGATTTTTATAGAAGTTAATTTTTCCGTTATGATAGAGGATAAAGAAAAAATCAAATATTTGCAAATTTGTTTGTTTGGAGAACGACAGGCGAAACATTAGTTATTTTGTAGACAACAAGAGACTTAAATCAACATCAGAAAGAGCAAAGGGGCAGAGTTATGAAATTTGTCAACATCGACGAAGATTTTCTGAGGTGTAGGGAGCAAATCTGTTTTATTAAATCATGCCATTGTTTCCACATTCAACTAGATACTGGTTGTTCTCTACCCAGAGGATTATTTTATGGACAAACCGCAGTACTTTGTCAAATACTGTCGATATCTATTCATTATCGTAATTTAATAAAG
>VOSG01000518.1:0-23955 GCA_009761265.1 Halicephalobus sp. NKZ332 | reverse complement strand
GCAGATCATTCTCACAATAGCAGTTCCTGAAGACAATGGAGTATCCACAAACAGTTGAATCTCGATTCCCTTCTCATTCACAGCAATCACACCTCTCTTTCCATCCTGTTGAACTCCAAAGAACTCTGAAAACATGTCATCTTGGGACTTCTGAGGCTGAGCAATAGGAGGAGTCACTTGACTTTGAGGCGGTGCTGTAGCTGGAGTCGTAGATCCAAGACCCAAACCTCCCAGCAAATCCTCTAATCCACTAATTCCATTACTAGTCTGTGGTTGAACAGAAGCTGATGCTGAATTATTGCCAAATAATCCAAGAATGTCGTCAGCAATATTTCCTTGTTGTCCACTTGCATTATTCCCTTGACCTGCACTTCCTCCAAAAAGCCCATCAAGTAGATCAACTTCTTTTGGTTCACTTGTAGTTCCAGATTCTTGTTGAACAACATCTCCAAGCAAATTCTCTTCTTCCGAAATTGGAGCAGCAGCTGCATTTAACGAATTATGGGCAATAATTGGCATCCTTTCTAGCAATCCGTGCTTCAAATTACTTCTTCCTAATATCACTCCAAATTCCACTGATCTCTGTTGGAGTTCAAGGTTCATATGTGCTGTGAATTGTCTGACAAGACCATAAACTCTTTCGGTTTGGGTTTCGAGACGATCTGCGAGTTTGGCCAAAGCTGTGAGGGCGAATTCTTTCGTCGATACTGTCAACACAGATCCAGTCAAAATCTTCTCGAACACATCAACCACCCTTGATTCGCTGATCTGTTGTCCTTCAAAAACCTGTCCACTTCCTTGGAATGCCTCTCCGAACTCTCCAATACACCAGAAGGACACTTGAAGAAGAGGTTGAGCGTTAGTAGCATCTCCTTCCATAATGGCTCCAAATAACTGAGTGACAGCCAGGACTCTCAATTCAGCCTTCGCTGAGATGTGTTGGATCATACTACTTACGACTTCTTCTGGAACATGATTCCCGGCTAATCTCAAGACACTGATCATCGACTCGAGATGCCATTTAGGGTCCGGACTGTACCTCTCCGTAGCGATGTACATTTTCGAAGAACATTCGGATTTGAATTCTGGATCGGCGGTTTCTAAGAAAATGAGGATCTCCTTGGTCATGGCAACAATATTAGACTTGTTCATCAAAGCGAAACACAACTCCATCGCCCTCCTTCTGATCGAAACATCCGGATCCTTTAGACATTCCACAATTGTGGCTCTATGGCGTTGAACAGCATTGAAATCAACACTGACTGTTCTCAATAATGTATTCAAGGCGACATATCTGATGTTCTTGTCAGGATTCAGAAGGAATCTACCGAGAATGTTCACTGCCAACACTCTCAGTCCGCTTTCTGATTTAATCTCCATGATTGTCAAAACAGTTTCGTAAAGAATAGCGTTTCCGACATTTTTCGATGTCTCCGTGTTGGTGGCGACTTGGGCAAGAATATCGTTCATGTCTTCCGAAGCTTTAGCGTCATCTCTTCCGAGGAATCTCAAAAGTTTCAGAATCTTCACTTGCAAAAATGGATCGCTTATTCCACTGACGTCATGTTCTGGAGAATATCCGTTGGAAATGAGGTTCTTCAAAATCCTGACAAGCTGCGGGACCATCTTGTTTTTGAAGTAAGTCCTTACATCGTTACTCAAGCGGCACATTTCCGTGACTAATGTGATTCCAGCAACTAAAACCCCGTGATTTTTCTCGTTCAAGATTCTCTGGGAGGCAGGAAGGAAACGTTCGATCAAATCCGGACATCTCCTGATTATTCGGAAAGCACACAGAGCCGCCTTCTTCTTGATATAAGCATTGTTCGAAGTGTTGAGGAGTCTTTCCACTTCAGACACAAGATCGTTGCACATGTCATTGGAACAAATAGACCCTAAGGTACATAACGCGAGACCGGCCACGAATTGATCGGATTCCGCCAAGTGACTAAAATAATTAATTACCACAGTTCCCGTACATGAATTCCTACCCTTTGAGACAGTTCGTCACGAGCAGGTGGACTTCTGACCGTTCATCAAGTAACAGCATCGCCCCTAGATATCCTATCCTGATATCTGTAAATTTCTTGTCTTTCGTTCCAACGAGCTTCATACATTCCATCTAAAGGGAATTGATGTAAAACAATTACTCAGCAATATAGACAAACCTGTCCGAAATGAGCAGGATATCCGAGCATGTGGATATAGAGCAACTTGGCCATATTTCTGCATTTGTATTTATTGTCTTCATCACGGAACGATTCTCGAATATTCGCAGATTCCCGTTCCACCACTGCCCGTTCCTCTGCCGCCGTTCTCGCCGCTCTGACTTGTCGGATAAGATCCCGTAGTCGCATAGATGCTCCCAAGGTTCTAGAAGCAAAAGGATTAGCTTTGTCGCCATTAAGGAAAGCTCCATTTCCTTTTTTGCATTCCGCATGGACCGTGACTGCCAGCAACATTATTCAAAAACAAAACTGAATCCATTTTTGCGCGAACAGAAAATTGATCAATTTCGCAAATTAGAGTCGCAAGACAATGTTTTTGGTTTTTTCTTTAAGATATTTAAGTATCCAAAAAAGTTTAGTTTCCATATATGAAAACAACAACCAACCTTCCGAGTTTCGACTTTACTTCGTCGATTTTCTCGATCGTCATTTCCACGACGTTCGCCATCCTGAAAATCGATAATTAATATGGAAATATGGGAATTTCAAAGAACTAAGGAAAATCCCAAGAGGAAAGATTACTCGAGCATTCAGAAAAAGTACTTTTACTCATATTTCACAAGTCAAGAATTTGTTTTCACTTTTTAGCTCAATCTTGCGTGGATCCCCCAGCAAAAAGTACAAGCAATGTTTTTTAACAAATCTATATGTAAAAAGTACAAAAAACGAAAGGAAACTCACTTTCTCTGGACAGTTTAATCCTGTAGGTACCAAATACTACCGAAAACGATGACGGAACTTGCCCGTTATCTTCTGTTTACCAAAATTAAAAAATGTCCAAAAATCAACTAGAAAAATTCAAAAGCCTCGCAAAACCAGCGAAACACCGTTGACTGTCTGTTTAAGGACCAGGTAAATCAATCTGGAACAAGAGCTGACGGGGAAGCGAGTGAATAGAAAACTCTCCTTTTCTTGGCCGCAACCTGCGCCGCGCTCCCAATTCGTCATTCCACTTTTTCCTTTTATTACTTTCAATAACAACAAAAACTATTCAATCCTAATAAATTTTCGGATCATTATTCTAACAATCGTCTAGAAAACTAGCACACTTTCCAAATCGACTACATCATCAAGCCAAATGGAACATTTCTCTGAATCTTTGACGACTATCGGTGTTCACGATCGCCCAGATCGTTGCCAAAACAAGTCCAAATGCCGCTCCTTGTCCAGAAGCTTTAACACCATGAGGACTGCGGAATAACGCACCAGCACAAGCTCCAGCAGCCAGCGAATTAAGATCGTCATCCGCTCTAACGCTTTTCAGTATAATCTCGAAAACCGAATATATGAAAACCGCCGTTCCCGCTGGTTGGGCATATCCACTGCCGTGTTTCACCGTCGCATTTACCAAACGAGTCATCCAAGGTTTGCCAGACTAAAAAGATCAGTAAACAGTTATTGTTACTACTTTAAAGGATTTTACCAATTGTCTGGTTTCCGGGTTAAAAAGTTCAGGAACAAATCCACGAGTACATCCAACAAAAAATCCGCTTCCAACAGCCCACCCAATGTGACTCAGAGCGAATTCAAATTTCCCTTTTCCATGTTCGTTTCCTTCGGGCATAATATATTGTGGTTGAGTCGTTCTGAAAATCGAAGGATCCATTTGAAGATATGGAGACATTTGGCGGTTCAATGGCACTCCTGCATGTTTAATTTGATCCAACGCTAATGGTGGAGCGGAAAAGGCCGGTGTTTCCTTTATGAGATCTGGTGTAGCAGGTGCAATTTCATCGTCAGAATGAAGCTTCAGTTCATTCGAGAGATCTTCATTTGAAGCAACTGCTGCTGCTGGAGGGGTTGATGATCCGAATCCAAACCAGCTCATTGTCTAAAAACACAAAATAACAAAATTAACCAAAACCAAAAAGTAATAGTCTCGGTTTCAAACCGATAATCAACAATTATCTTCCCAAAAAGGAGATCTTTAATTATTAAACCCGTGAGAAGGTACAAAAATACTCAGTATCTAGACCGGTAATGACCGTTTCTAGGGCGATAATCATGGCTGTGATTTCTATCATCATGACGATTATCATGTCTATCATCATATCTGTCATCGTGACGGTCACCATGGTGTCTATCGGACGAATATCTCCCGCGTCCTGAGGTAGAAAAAGAGGCCGGTCTCTCGGATGGAGAATAAGCCGTCGATTCTTGCGAACTTTGAGATCCAGGAAATATAGGAAACGTCGGACTATACATCTGCGTCGTATCCACATACTGCAAAGGGGCCGGCAAAACGATACTCATGTCATTCGAAGGGTCATCCACACCAGGAGGAGCGTCATCAGCAGACAAATTCGCTTTGTACACCAAAGGAGGTGGCTGTTGAGGAGGAAGAGGAATTTCACTCACTGGAATAGGATCAGGCAATGGAATAGAATCCAGAAATTCCCTTGATAACGTCCTTGACTTTATCGGAGAAGGCTCAGGCATCGATTCACTTGAGAATCTTGACTTCTTTATTGGTGGAGGAACACTCGGAGAATACCTCTCCAATTGGCTTTGTGTTTTAGAATGTTGTGAGTCGTCAGAATACGAGTTAGAATCACGGGCTGGTGGTTCATAAGTGGTGTTTGAACTCTTACTTTTTGTACTAAGTGCATCTGCAGCTGCCAGTTCCCCTTTCTGAAAAGGTTAAATGACTTAATTTCGAAAACTGAAACCAACCAAATGTTTAATTTCCAAGCTTCTGATCTGTTTCGTTGATTTATACTCACACTTCTCCATGGATTTTGGAACTACTGTATTTACCGTATAGAAATCGTCTTTAATGTCCGTTAATCCGAGATCTTCCTCGTTAAATGGACCGTGCCTTCCTTCTTTTTCTGCTTTTTGTACAGCATTAACGTATTCGAAGACATGGAAGCTCTCTCCGACTGACTCCACATTGTGGGCACTCTCGGAAACTTTCGAAATCGAAGACACGAGTTCGTCGATCCCTTCTTTCTTGTCCATCAACGGAGATCCATCATCATCTTCATGGACTGCAAGAAACCCTTCAATAAATTCACTCGAAAAAAGAAACTTACGAGAGCTTTGAGACAAAATGCCTTCTTCTCGGATCAGGTTCCTAATCAAATTTATATATTTGTCGTGCCGCACAACCTTGGCGTCACTCGATGTCGAAGGTTGCCCCAGGCCCAAAATCTTCAGATCAGGGGGAAATATCCGAACAATCTTTCCATCTGAAATGAAGGAATGATAAATAAAAAAAGATAAATATAAATTTTTAGTCTTTAAACTGAAAAACAGGACTTACCAAGTAAATCATTCAACTCTTCTTCTCTAGATTTCGAGATCACATGTCTTGTAGCCAAGATCCCGACAACTCTTCTGACCTTCTGTTTCACGGGCTCACTGGAAATCAAAATAGCGTACCTCAAATGGAAATGGAAAGTGGTGCAAATTTTTTGGGGAAGA
This sequence comes from Halicephalobus sp. NKZ332, assembly GCA_009761265.1. Lineage (NCBI taxonomy): Eukaryota > Metazoa > Nematoda > Chromadorea > Rhabditida > Panagrolaimidae > Halicephalobus > Halicephalobus sp. NKZ332. Next base: position 18,301 of record VOSG01000518.1, on the reverse strand, counting down.
TCTCCCTGGAGTTTCCTCGCCTTCTGAAGGACATCGTTCATGACATAAATTAAAGTGATTTTAAGTTCATCATTGGCTGAAAACAGAGAAATGATATATAAAGACAAAAAGTGACGAAATTCAAACCTCCGACATAAACGTCGAACCAAACTCGGGAAATTGTCGAAACGCACTTCACGTGGTGGAGGATCCAGGCGGACATCGTCTCCACATTTTGCTGGAAATTCTTGGCAGATTGAAGCCGCTTGAAGATGATCCCTTTCGTCAACGCCATTCCTCGGCGGATCCAAGAGTTGAGTGGAAAATGCAGAACCTGAAACAGGCCAAGTTTTCGCTCCGAGAAAAAACACGAAAAAGCTCGTTTTTCTTTTCGAGAACAAATGAATCGAGTTTGTTTTTCTTTAAGTTCCAGATTTCTCCCTCGAAGTTTCTGTTTCTTCTCCACAATGTCTAAGAGAATTGATGAGATCCCTGATGTCGAAATCGATGGAACAGGGAAATTCAAATATATCCAAATCAAGGTGAAAAGTTTTTATATGAAATTCTTATCTTTCCTTTTCCAGGTAAAAGACAAAGATTCAGGGGATACTAAACTTATCGTTAGAGGCTACGGACGATGCGGATATCATAATGACATCTTGGACGAAGTAAAGACACAATACAAGGGATTCTCTTTCACGTGCCCAGGTGGCGGGAGAATCGATCATCACGAGGGCAACAAGACTCTTTTCGTCTACGGATTTTCCCAGGTTTGTCGTTATCCACCAAGATCTCCTTTCAGTAACTTCTGGAACTAGTTAGAAGTTGAATATATGAACAACTTTTCTTCTGAATTTGTTATCGAACTTTTTGATTTTGGCAGTTCTTGGAAGTTGCTATATATGAATTCCATACATCAATTCCTTTTCTAGGCATACGGTCAACCGGACCACAGCAAGGCTGTCGAGTTGCTGAAGCAGAAGTACCCTAACTACAACATCACCTATTCCAACGAGGGCTACTGAATAATTATGTGTTTTTATTTTATGTACTAAATATTGTAGTTAATCCAATTTGGTTCTTCACAATTACAGGTCATTTGTCCCTGACTACTTTAGATTTTCTTTTGCTTTATCTTTAACTTGATTTTAGCTATGAAGAAATCTTCTTTCTTTCTCACCAGGGTAGCATCGGCTTCGAACAAGTTATCTCCAAGTTTAAAGAAACAGGACACCTTCAACAGAACCTACGAAGACGGAAAGTGTCATGTAACGACAATAAACGCCTGTACAGATGAACACGCAGTCCTCAAACTCACGCCGATGAAAGGTTTTGTTTCCGTCAAAACCCCAAAAATTTTTCCTTTACCCAAAGAGGCCATAGAAGGATTGAAAAACGCACTCATAGAATCCAAAAAACCAGCAAAAGTCGTCCAACACGAGGCCGATCAGGTTCGGTTTTGATACTTTCAGATAATGTTAAATTAATATAGTTGATATCTTATTAATACCACTAACTTTGGTTATTCAGCTGACAGAGAAACTGAATCAGAGGAGGTTCCCGGCATCCCCCAAGGAAGTTCAAGCGGCGAGGAGGGAGATCGTGGCTCAACTGAAATCTGACGAAATGTCGGACTTCAATCTCGGTCCCGAGCACTTTTCCCAGAAAGTCCTCAATGCTCAAGAAAAATACCTCTATAGACAGGTGTCAAAGAAGCTCAAAAAAACAAGGTACAACTGGATGCCTCTGGAATTCAAGGATAAAGAAGATGCGGCGATTTTTACTCTAAGTAGGATCGCTCCATATTACGCTGAGGTCAGAAAAGTTTTGAATGAATTCGAAAGGATAAACTTCAAGCCGAAAACAGTGCTGGATTACGGTAGTGGCTGTGGAAGTGCCTTCTGGGCCTCTAGAGGTGCCTGGGGAGACGAGTTCGACGAGTACTGTCTGGTGGACGTGGACAATAACATTTCTCATTTTGCCATGGACGTCATGAGAGTTAGTTTTTCCTTAAATTCCTAAATAGCGACTATATTAGTACTTTAATTTTGATATTAACTTGATTTCAGGGAGAGAATAATCCAGAAGAAGTGGGATTGGTTTCGAAAAATGTCTATTTTCGAAGAACTCTGGTGCCTTCTCCACAGAAAAAATACGACTTGGTTATTCTCCACAGAACTCTGATTGAAATTGCTTCTCACGAACAAAGATTGGAATTGATATCGACACTGTGGAACAGGACGAATAGGTTTTTGGTGATTATAGAGTCTGAGTTAGAGGACTCTTTCGAAGCCGTGATTCAAGCGAGAAATTTCATCCTCACTAATGGGGTGAAAATGAACTCATCTTTGTTGAAGGAGATTCTGATTAGAGAGGGCATTTTCAACGATGATGTAGAAGCAATAATTAAGAACAAGATGATGAGTTATTCGGAAAAATTCCTACTTTTGAGAGAAAAGCTTCCTAACCCAGAAAAACTCCCGACTTTCATCGAAACAGGTCATGTTTTTGCTCCCTGTCCACATGACGGAGGATGTCCGTTGGTGGATATGGCTCCGGGAAGAAAGAGTTGTAAGTTTGTTGCGAAATGGCAAGAATTCAGAGCAGATGGAAAAACGAAATCGAAAAATAAAGATGGAACAGGATCATCCATGTTCAGTTACTGTATTATGGAGAAAGGTCTAAGGCCTCAGAAAAGTACCCCTGGAAGATTGTTGGACAAAAGCAAGGCCAGTGGATGTGTAACGTGCAAGGTTTGTACAGAATTTGATGGAATCCAAAGATTTCCTGTTTCGAAAAGGGCCGGACCACTGTATCAACTCGCGAAATCCGCCGTTCCTGGACAACTGTTTCCTCTAGAAGGAGAGATAGTTGCTTCTGAAGGTGATTACCATATTGTGAGGGAATTGCTGAAAAAAGAGTTAGAAGGAAAATAACTAGTTTTAGGAAATTGTTGATTTTGAATAAATTGTTAGGAATCTAAAGAAGGAGAAAGATCGTTAAAAACGATGAAATATTTGGAATTTTAATTTTTTGTTTATTTGTGGAAATTTTTGAAGGTGAAAACCCGATGCAACCGGGAATCCCCCAGGATTGCTATATCGTGAGAGATTTTTCTTGGACTTCGAAGGTTTGTTTATCTTTTACTTAAAATAATATTGGTGTTTTAAATATATTTTTAAATCTAAACAATATAATTTATTGATTTTTCACTTGAAAAATATTGCTTGTTGAATTTTTGTTTCAAGATAAGAAATGCATTTTTCCGAATTCAAAAAAAGCAATGTTGTTCATTCAGTTTTTTTCCAACATAAAAAGTGTAGTTTATTTATTTTTTTAACTTGGGAAATAGTTTATTGATTTTCCAGCTTGTTACTCAACCTGATTGTTCTCCTTCCTCCTTGCAGCCCTTGGTTCAGCTCCAGCTCCATTGCGAAGGATCTGACAGAAATCCGTCAGAACCTCTTGTTTTCGAATTCACTCCAAAAGAGGTAGATTTATCTGAAAAATAAAACTAAATTATTTTTTAAGTTGAAAGCGTTCTTGAAGCAACTAGAAGAGCATCCGGCCCTTCAACTTCAGTAGCGAACTTCAATCATGGCAATGAGACTTTATCCCAATCTGCCCGCTGGATATATGTGGAAATCTGCAGTGAAAGTTATTCTCGGAGGAGGTATAGTCTATGTCGGAGCGGAGTTGTATTGTGGATCGGAAAGTTTCTACAGAACAATTCTTCCTGTGACTAGGAAATATTTCGATGGGGAGCAATCTCATGAAATTGCCGTTAAGATGGCCAAATATGGATTATTGCCGAGGATGGGAGATAATGTTAAGGAATATGAAACTCTAAAGACAAATGTCTTCGGGAAAGATTTTGTGAATCCTATTGGACTTGCAGCGGGATTTGACAAAGATGGAGAAGCTGTGGAAAATCTGAGGAAAAGTGGATTGGGATTTGTGGAAATTGGGTCAGTAACACCTAGACCTCAGCTCGGAAACCCCAAACCGAGGGTCTTCAGACTTGTCGAGGACGAGGGAGTAATCAACAGATATGGATTCAACAGCAAAGGATGTGGTCCAGTAAGTGCGAAAATTAAACAAATTTATGAACCAAACAATCCCATTTTTCTTGGAATAAATCTGGGGAAAAATAAGACGACGGTGGACGCCGCATCGGATTATGAAATTGGAGTTGGAAGTTTTGCTCCTTGGTGTGACTATTTGGTCGTCAATGTGAGTTCCCCGAATACTCCTGGATTGAGGAGTCTTCAAGGAAAAAAAGAACTAGGAAAGTTGTTGAAAACTGTGAAATCTGCTGTCGATAGAGAAGAATCCGAATTTGGAAGAAGACCAACAGTGTTGTTGAAGATTGCTCCGGATTTGAATTTTAGAGATAAAAGAGATATTTCGAAAGTGAGTTTCATTAAATTTATTACCTTTATTATTTATTGATACTTTTTAAGTTTTAAGTTTGATATTAATTGGTAAATTTTAGTTGGTACTCGATAAATCCAACGGAGTAGATGGATTGGTAGTTTCAAACACAACGATTTCTCGACCAGAATCCCTGAAATCAGTCGAAAAAGAAGAATCTGGAGGTCTCAGTGGGAAACCCTTGAGGGAATTAAGTACGAAAGTAGTTGGAGAAATGTATCAATTAACGGATGGGAAAATCCCGATAATAGGATGTGGAGGAATTTCCAGTGGTCAAGATGCCTACGAAAAAATCAGAGCCGGAGCTTCCTTGGTCCAACTTTACACTGCCATGGTGTTTCAGGGATTCCCCGTGATTGGAAAGGTAAAGAGGGAGCTGGATGAATGCCTCAGAAAGGACGGCTTCGGGAACGTCCAGGAAGCCGTTGGGGTCGATTTTCCCGGAATCAAGAACAACAAGTAGTTCGTGTTTATTGTTTTTAAGGAGGAACATTAATTTTGTAAGTCGAAATTAAATTTATCTTATGAAAACAGTTCTTCTTGTGGAACAATCGTAGGAAATTGTGGATAGTTTCGGTTTAACAGAAGTGGTGCTGACGTAGTTCGAGTGGGAACGGTAACTCGGGGGCTTACTGTAATTGCTGAGGTCGTCGGCGGAAAAGGATCTAAGAAGTTTGTGGAAAATGACAGTTTCGTTTGAACGAGGGCTATGTTTGTCAAGCTAGAAAAATATTTAGTTTTTCAAATCTTTGAATATCTAGACTTACTAAAAACGGAGGGCGCAAAACAATGTAAGAATTGTAACCTTTCGTATAACCGTAAGCTTTCTTGTCTCTAAAAGTCAAGGGAATTATTTTTTAAATTGATAGTAACTTTTGCAAAACTCACCGGAAGAATCTCCAACAAGAAAAAACGACACTAATGAGCCAGAATTGGAGTGCGATGACGACGACACAAGATCCGACCATCATCCATCCGAGATACTTGGGACTGTCTCCGAGTCCTGTCTTTTGATTTCCGGTCCCATCAAAGAATGATTTGGGACTGTAGGATTCGACAAATCCCTTGATTACAGTAGTGTCATCGACTACAGTAACATAGACGAGAGCGAAGAGGATCACAAATCCTCCGGCTAAGCCTATCGTCTGCAGAAGCAGATACGGTAGCAAGAAAGCCGCCTTTTCGCTCCAGAGAGCGTAAATGATGGTGATCGAGAGGAAGAGCCCCATGAGTAACTGGAAGAATGAGGAAAGGATCCCATCGCTCGTTCCGGCTCCGGACACTAGGTACCACCCGAGATGCCAGATCTCCATGAGTACGGTAACACAGATGAGACCAGCAATTATTTTCACTCCTGTCTGAAAAGTTTAACAATAAACGAACATAGAATTTGTCTAAACTCCTTGGTCTCAAAACAGTTTTTTGGAGGCATACTTATTTCCGAACAAAGTTCCTTTTTTCCTAATGTTCTTTTATTTTCCCATCTTTATCACCCCAAACCCACCGCTGCATGGCACTGCTGACAGCAACATTTGTATTTACTGTCGTTGGGATCGAAATAATTCGGGTCTCCAATAAGTCCATCGAATGGCCAATGATTAATAACATTCATCTCTTTTCTGCTAGACTTTGTAGGATTCTTCTGAACAATTAACACAGGAAATAATTCTTCATCGACGAAAAAATGTTGAATCTTGTCCCTCGGATTTACAGTATTCCAATCTAAAAGCTATTTCCGAAGACTCCATCTGGAATTTCCCACAGAATTAAAAATTCGAAAATGGAAGAAAGCTGAAAATAAAAAATATGAAAATCTCGGGTTTTTTCCGCCCTCGTTGATTTAATTTGGCTAATTTATCCCTCGTTAACGAGAAAACGGGCGGTCTCTGGGCCTTTGACGTAATGAAAAGTTTTTTAACTTCTAACTTTTAAATTACTTCTAACTCAATTTCCAATTTATAGATACAATTTCAAAAAACGCACTCAAAAGTTAAATTTTTATTTTTTAACTTTTAACATAAAATCATTTAAAATTCATGCATTTACGATTTCCATATGAATATCACCCCATAAAGCCGTTAGTTCTTGAACCAATTCGAAGAAAACTTGTCCACAAGTGACGAAATCGACGGTTTTCCGAGAAGTCCGGTGAATCCAGGTTCCTGATTTTTCTCTTGCTTCCTGTCCGTTTTCGTCTTCTTTGGTTTCTCATCCACCGACCTTTGTTCGATAACACTCAACCCCGGAATGAGAGGAAGTCGAGGTACATTAGATATCATCGGGACAATGTCAATCAAGGAAGAATACGAAGAAGCTAATTCGCTGTCTTTCGAAGCAGAACTCGAAGGCGGGTCTACTTGGAGTTGACCAAAGAGCAACTAAATTTCAAAAAATCAAAAATCAAAACTTTTGAAAATTACAAAATTAATAAAACTAATTTTAAAAATTCCTTACCGTAGTTCTTTGGACAAATAGTTTCGCATTCTTACTCAGAGGTTCACTCAGAATTTCTCTATTTATAGGATCCAACTTTTCTTCGATAATTTGAGCTGCTTCCATGAAATCCTTGTTCAAAAACATAAAAAACAAGATTTTTGCATCAAACAAGGCTTGGGTACAAACAAGAAGAATAGAAGAACTTGCTTTCGCCGTTTCGACCAAGGATTGTGACAGAATGTTACCTAAAGATAATGTACAAAATTAAAAAGATAATTTTAAAAGTAATCTTACCTAAATTTTCCGAAATCCTACTAGTTATGTTTCTCGTGAACAAATGACCGACGGAATAAGAATTTGTTTTCTGACAGATGGAGTACAGCAGATTGTAGTAAAGTCTACTCAATTGAGTCGGGATCTCCACTGTCATTTCAGAATCTGGCAATTTGTGTTTCTCTAGTTCCTGCGTAATATCCAGGAACTTTACTGGATTAGCTACATATTCCGGCATATCGGAAATCTTTGATTCTTTCACAGTTTCTTCAATAATTAAATCCATAAATTTGCTGAAAAATTAAAATTAAAATGAGTAAAAAATTTCTACAAAACTATCTCGAAGCAAATTTCGAGAATCTTCTTTTGCAAAATTCACAAGAAAATTTACCATAAAGCCTGTTCCGCTGCCGAGTGAAGAAGTTTGTTACATCTTACAATATGCTCCGTTTTGCTGTTCATACATTGACACAAAATGGACGGCTCGTGTTGTACAAGTGCCAAAAAAATTCTGAATCTTACTATCCATTTTTCTTTTTCTGATTCCGTAGGTCCAAAATTTTCCGAAGTTGTTATTCTTTTCGTCATTTCCAGGGCCTCATCTGCCAGGAAATCAAACAATTCTTTCACATTTTTTTCTTGTCCTATCGAAGCATATTTCTGGGTGTTACTCAACAGTCCTTGGAGTTGGTGGAAAATTCTCTGAACTAATTCGTGCATGTCCTTGCTCACTCCAGAAGCCAGAAGAGGGTCGAATCTCGCTCCTCTCTTCTGGAACAACGGCGGTGGATTTGCATTCGTTGATCCGGCTTCCTCGATGAGTTGTTTTTCGATGTTTTTCATTTCCATCTCAATGAGGATTTTATACCGATTAATAAGAGAAGATCCAAACAGCTTCTGATATACTGCTGCGTTGGATTGGACGGCTGGCCACTCCGAAGAAAAAATTCCGTTTACGACAGTGACGAACTCGACCATTTCTGAAGTTCTTTCGAAGAAATCACACATCGATTTAATCCGGGTCTCTACTGTTTCACAAAGTCTGAAAATAATTTCAAAAATTAAACAGTTAATGTCTTCAAAATATCCTTAACACGGATTTCCCAAATTCTGAACATCATGTACTTTTAAAAACCCATATTAAACCCTGAGGTTTTTAAAGAATAACTTACACCTCGATCCAAGCGGTGCATTCAGCTTCGACGAGATTGTCACTGAGACCTTCTTCGAATTCTTTTCCATAGGACTTGTTCACCTTTTTCACCTCTTCGTTCAACTGCATCGAGAAACAGCTCACTTGATCACTGACGATTTCCAGGATCTGCTCCGGACACCAGCCTTCTTCAGTGATAAATCTCAAAGCAGAAACGATAGCTCTTCCTCGTCCAAAAACGTCATCCACACATTCCGTTGTCTTCTTCATCATCTCGATGACAGATATCAAAGTTGAATAAGACTTCAAACTTGCTGCGATGAAATTTTTCCTCGAAGTCAAATAAAAACCCAAAAGTTCCTCCAAAGTCATTTGCTTCAACAACCCTATGGCCGCTAGCAATCCAGCGACTTCTTGCCAATCTGTCTCACCTCCGAGTTTCTCTTGAAGACGATCGAGTAGGGATAATCTGTGGGAGATCAGAAAGTTGCCTATGGATCTGAGGCCTGAAGCAACGAGGATCCCGGAACCTTCGAAAGAAGAAACCTCGATGGTGACGCTTCTGTGGAGGTTCTCAGCAAGAATAAGAGCAAACACATCACTCAAGCCGTCGGTCCGATCGTTCAGCTGAAGATTTATATATGAAAAGCTTTGAAATTAACGACTTACCAAAGGAACGAGTTTATTGAGTAAACCGAGTTTCCAAACAGTCTCCTTCTTTACTGGGATTTTCTCGGAATCGTCAGAGAAACGGGATCTAGCCACTTTTCTAGTAGTTTCTAATCCGTCTGCAATTTCGCCAGCAATCTCCATCAACCTTTTTACAGTATTTGAAGCCTCCAAAACATCCCTATACCTTCTGCCGACCATCTTCCGCAGTTCTTCTCTCTTTTCTTCCATCTGCTGGCTGGAACAATAAAGTTATTCTAAATAAAAAAACTCCAAAAACCAACCTCAAAGATTGCTGGATATTTTTAAGCTGCTCAATCGTCAAATCCTGCATCAATCTTTCGACATCCATCTTTGCGAGGCACTATGTATTGGTTATAGGAAAATAATAAATAATAATAAATAAAGTTAAAGTGAGAAAATGGACGAAAACAGATTCTGGAGACAAACCACGTAGCAACAGCGAGGAAAGTGGAAGTCCTGGCTGGAAATCGGACGGGAATTTCTTTTTGGAAGCGAAAAAAGAGAAATACTCTTGGCTGGAAAACGGACGGAGATTCCTTTTTTCTCGTCCTTGCACTGTCTATTGAGAATTTCGTAATTTTTTTTCTTCTTTTTTATAAATTATTTCTTCTAAATAATGGATCAACAACAAGCTTCTTCATCGGGTTCCTTGAAGATATCGCTAAAATTAGGTGGCATCAGAAGGGAGCCAGAACGACCGAACAAGAAGCCTTGCCCGTTTCACTGCATGAAAGAGTCTCTTCCTCGTAAGTTTCTATATATAAATTCTTTTCGTTGCAATTAATATCGATGTGAAATCTGTTTTAGCATCAAACCCGATCCTTGGCAGTAAAGATCTCATTTCCTACGTCGATCTGGGAGCGGCGTATCAGAAGTATTGCATTCCCGGGAAACTCAAGCCAGATCTCGCTTCCTTTCTCCCGCAACTCTGTCATACGGCTAATATGTGTTCCAGTATTAGTGGTTCCACGTGAGTTTCCAGTATTCCACAACTTTCGATATATGGAACTTTCATTCTTATATACGAAATCTTAATTCTATATATGGAGTTTAATTTTAGGTCGTTGAGAACACTAATTGAGAAACCTCCGATTACCGGCAAAGCGATAGACGCGCCGAACGACATGAAAGGATTCCAACTCGTGTCCGGAAGCGTCACCGAAGCATATCAATTGTTCGACACCAGAGATGCTCACAGGTTAGTGGGAGCAGCTCCGACTATGACAGGAAACGAAGAAGAGAAAGTGTACGATGAATTTGGCCAGAACTACGGGGATTCCGAAGCCACCAAGAAGGCACATAGACCGAAGCAAAAGCGGGCTTTGGAAGATCCAGAAAGTGAGTCCTATTCATCTTTTAGATCGACTTGTTTATTGTTATTTTTTAAAACAACTTTGTTTTTTCAGTCCTCGACGAAAAGAAAGTCAAAAAACACAAAAAAGAGAAGAAGAAAAGCAAAAAGGACAAAAAGAAGGACAGAGAAAGGAAAGAAGCCCCGGATGAAAGGGGGGCCTCGTTTTATTAAGTTTCAAAGTCCAATTTCACTTTTACAGGTAAATGTAACAGTTTTATGTCTTTTGTTTACTATAAAAAATTCTCCTTATCCTCTGGAAGATCAACTATGGTGTTCTATTTTATTTTTTTGAAAGATCAATTGCGGTTTTTATTTTTTTCATATTAATTAGAATCAAATAATTCGGCAGCATCGTCGTTGGCAACAGAAACCACGAAAGTTTCCATTGCTTGTCCCAGCTCACCTACAGTAGAGATGAGAACGTCGACGTTCCTTAGTTTCCCTTGATTCAGATCGCTTTCGTTTTCAGAAGTGTAGGATTCGGTGGAGTGCATTTTCGACAAAGAACTTTTGGACCTCGTTTTTGGAGTATCATCGCCTTCTTTTCCTTGCTGAAAATTAATCATTTTTAAAATCAATTTTTTAGAAAACTGTCTTGAAACGGATTTTAAAAGTTTTCAGAATTCTTTTTTATAGGATTCTATTTCATAAAATCCCTCACTTTTTCTATTGCCTTCTTCAATCTTTGGAGCTGTCTTTGAAGCAATTTGTTTTGTTCCATCAAGATTTTCTGTCTTTGCTCCAGTCGGTAATCATGCAACTCGGCTCCCGTCAACGTCCCCACACTTGCAGCAGTTTTCGACAACATTCCTCCCTCCATATCGTTGTACAAAGGAGTAGAAACTGTCCTCGTGGCTGGAGGTATAGGGGGTCTGGTGGACAAGCCTGCAGGCAAAGTGTTGTATCCAGTGAAGGCTTCTCCCTGAGGCTCCAGATCATGGATGGTGAACCCAGTTCCCGCAGAGCTTCTTCTTCTTCTGCTGAAGGACACCGTCGAAGAAGGTCTTCTGTGGTCAGGACTAGAGTTCCCGAAGTTGTTCAACGTCAGTCGGGATCTCGTTACCTGGAGACTCTGCCTAAGGGAACGATTTTCGTGTTTGAGTTTCTGGAGGAGGTTGTCGAGTTCGTCTTTCTCCATCTGTTCAACGTTCAAAACGAGTTGGAGGGGGCTTTTGATCGGACCTGGGGGATGGGGTTCGGAAGCAGTCTGCGAAATGACAGACTTTGAACGTTCTTCTGAAAAATCCGAGTGATCATTATAAAAATTGTAGAAAGTAAATCCATAAAAATATCTAATAATTAATTCCAATGTATGAAAGCTATTTTTCATTACTTTTTAAGTATTCACTTCTCATCGGAATTTGTGTCTATACATTACCTCTCATTTTAATACAAATATTCAAACATTTCTTTCATTTTTAAAGAATTTAAAGAATTTCCTGTTTCTTTAATGAATTCAGAACTTACTTTGTTTTTTATGAAGTCTCCCAGCGAACAATTGAATATGTCTGTGGATGACTTCTGATTCAGGATTCGTCGGGGCAGTTCTTCTCGTTTCGATCGGCTGTCCTTCATACACTGTCTCCAGAGGCAGATATCCGCTTTTCTGATTTGTGTTTCGGAACTTGTTCAACAAAATCCTTCCGAAATCCTTCAAGTCGTCCTTCGATGTCGTCTGAACACAGTATTCATAAATAGGATGCCCGAGTTTATGATTTTTCGAGGTTCTCTGCGAAAAGAAACAGTTTTGACAAATGTCGTAGTTGATGCACTTCATGCATCGATAACGTAGCCCTATGAGAGGGTACATCTTGCAAACATTGCATTTCGCCTGAAAGTAACAAGTTTTTAAAGTAAAAGCAAAAGTAAAGTGTTACTTCGTGTTTGAGATTTTCACTGTTGGCGAATCGATGGAGAACGGGAAGCCAGATGAAGCTCTGAGGTTCCAGTTTCAGCCACTTCAGGAAGTCTTCGATAGATACAGTATTTGGGAAATGAGACAATGAAAAACAAGATCGAACAGAAGGCTCAATATTACTTCCGCCAAAAGCAGCAGCTTCTCCGAGGAACTTCGGAATCTGGATAAGTTCGTAAAAAAGGATAGCAAGTTGTTTGTGATCCGCGGCGTCGTTCGTGGAGACGAGTTGGAAGAGGTCTGAAAATTCCCAAGGATAATCTTCATTCAGAAAAATATTGGTCTTTTAATTGATTTTAAAACTTGCATTTGTATTTTTCATCTAATTCGGCTTTACAGAGAACAACCAAGGCGACTTCGAAGCTCAAGATCCTCGTCACGGCGTCCCGACAAGGATCGTAGATGTTGAAAATCAGGTTCATCGTCAAATCCACAGCCAAAATCACAGAGTCTACAGGAAGGAGATCCGGATGCTTGACGTTTATCTCCTCGAAAAGAGGCAAGAGACACATGGTCATCTCATCTGTCCTTATGGTGTCGGTGTAAGGTCGATTCGAAAATTTACTGAGGGATTTTTTGAGTTCTTTTAATTCAACGAGATCGAGACAGGCCGTTTTTTGAATTGCTCGGAGTTTCATCGCCAGTCGATAGGCACAGAACTTTACTTGATTAAAGGTAGCGAGATTCTCCATTACAGTGACAAAGGAAGGGTGGTCCCATTGAGTGACCTTGTTAACATGACTAAAAATCGAAATTTTCAACAATCCAAAAGTAAATTCCCCGCTATATTTGGCATTTTGTGATTTTTTAAATCAAAGGTGTTAAATTGTGTTAGAACTACTTACTCGATGTAGTACGGTAGGAGATTAGTCTGGGAAACGGCTCTTTGCCAGGGGGGCTTGACACTGCCGACCATGAAATGCTCACTGGAAGGTCCGAAATCCTTGAGCGCCCTTTCGATCGCCTCCCTCCTGCTGTTCACTTCTTTCTTCAACTTTCTGGATCTCTGATTTACCGCTTGGACTTGAGCTTTCAAATGGGAACTCAGGGCGATATTTTGAGCCTGGATTTTCCCGGAACAATCATTGACATCCTCGACTCGCAATTCTCCTTCCACAATTTCATGAATCAAAATCAAAGTTTGTGCATGGGCATCTTTCAGCTGATCCAGTTGAAGTCTCTCCACAGGCCTGCACTTATCCACCTTCGCCTCGAGAGCAGACAAAGTCAGAAGAGCTTCCGCCAAAGCCGTGTTCAAGTCCGAAATCTCCTTATGAGCTCCTCTGACGACTTGCCCCAGAAGTTCCAATTGCTCCACAAAAGCTATCCAATCCTTCTCCAATCTATCACATTCAGTTTGCATTTTGTATCCTTGGACAAACTCCGCTTCTCTTTTTTCTTCAGATTTGTCTTTGTGGGAGAAAATAAAGTTTGTTTGGAGCGTAGGACGGAGATCATGTCTCATGAGGTAAGCTCGGACGTTGGTCAAGCATGCATCTACTTCCTTTTCCTTTGTTTCTATTATGGTTTCGAGTTCCTAAAACATCCTCATAAAATTTGATATATGAAACAATTTCAATAATAGTCTACAATAGATTTCTCATGCATGGATTCTAAATTTTGACATGTCAAACCGACCTTTATTACTTGACTCTGTCGTTGAATACTCGCAGGATCTCCAACGACAAGTTGTTCCTGCTGCAGTTTCTCTGTGTGTTCTGTTACCCAGCCCAGTAATTTGGCTAGTTCTTCCTCCAACTTGTCATGTTCATTCTGAGCAGCGGTTATCCTATCGCTCAGAACCTTATTAATAGCATTCAACTGTTCCCAAGAAGATCTAACTCGATTCAGCCTCGATTTCAACCTTTGCTTCTCTTCCGGGACATGAATAGAGTCGATGGCATTCGTTCCTACACTGTTAATCAGCTCGAAGACTTCCGAATGAGCTTCTATTTCTGCATTCAGTTCCTGTTGCTGAGTGACGAAATCCTTCAACGCGGCTGCATCAACGAGGGTAGCATTCATCTGCGTCAGTTCCTCGATTCTTTCGTTGACGTTTTTGAGTTCGTCCTCTAGCCATTCTTCGAAGGTTTGGAGAGCGTGATCGAAATCCTCTCGAGAGGTCAAACTAGCTTCAAGAACTGCTCTTCTGATGCGTATACTAAAAACGATTTTACATAAAATATCTCTGTGGAATTACGACAAAACGAAAACTAATGTATGGAGTTTAAATTTCGACATATGAGAACTAAAAGCTAAAGTTGATATATTGGAAATCATTTCCATATATCGGAGTTTGATTCCATATATTAAAATTATTTCTTTAGTTTGAATAATGTAAAAGAATTTACTTGTCGTTGAATTTCGTCCACAATGTATTTACAGTACTCAAGGCGTGGGACATACGGTGACATTCGTCTTTCCTAAATTGTTTCAACAGATCCGCTCCAGAATTGTTCAGTCCTTCGATTTTCTCCTTGATCCCCGGTAATTCAGAAAAAAGTCTTTCGATGACATCAAGTTCATTTTTGAGTTGCTCATTATCGAGTTTCGTCGCTGTTTCTCCATTTTCTAAAATCGACTTGCCTTCGTCGAGCCAGGTTTCGACAGAAGTTTTCGTGCTGAGGAAAGAAGTGATTTGAGAAATTAGTTTTTCTAGTTCTATTTGACGTTGAGTACAGATTTCACCGACTCTGACGGCTTCGGATTCTGCTTTGTCGAGTTTCTTCAGAAGCTTTCGGGAATCTTCGTCGATGGACTCGTCTCGAATTCGTTCAAGTTCCTGTCGACGGACCTTCAGTTCATCAGCATTATTCTAAAAACAATGTTTATGCGCTTTTTGAGGATTGTTAATAGAAAAGGAAACTTTGAATGTTTGGAGATAAAAATCGGAATTGAGAAATATGCTCACTTGTAACCTGTCGGCTGTGTTGTAAATCTGAGTGAGGTCGCAGATGTCCAAAGGATTCGTAGCGACCCTCTCGACTTCCTGGAGCCACGTGATCATCTGCCCGATCTCCTGGTTGATCTGGGCATTCGACCTCTGTTCATCTACCGTAGGCATCATCGCTGGCTCGAAGCCGTAAGCATCCATCGATCTTTCCACCATCCTTCTACAGCACTTTCCCAGTTAGCTGTCCATCTGAAAAAGTAACTTTTTGGATCTTCGAATCATAAAAGGTATAATTTATAGAAGCTCAAAATAATCCCGTTGATCCGAGGAAAATCGATTAATTCGAACAGCAGGAAGCCGTTTGGATTGACTGGCAGTTAAAAGTCCCCGGCGTTTATTGTGGCTTTTCCGATCTCGGCCAGCACCTTACACAAAGTTCCCTGGGCAATTGCCTTGGTTCTTCCGGACCTGGATGCTGGATTAAGGGAAAACAAGTGTCATTCGAGAATTACTAACTTTCAAAACAAAACTTTGAAACAAACCATTTCCGTCTTGGAATTAATAGAGGTTATTTTCATTCTGAGACAAACGAAGAGAAATTATTTTTAGAGATCAGTGGATAAATCTTTCCCCTCCAAGACCCTAGAAAATTTAGTTCTGACTTTGTATGCATTTCTGAAACAATCTCATCTTATCTTCGTAATAATACCATTGTAGTTACGGTAATTGTTGTAAAAGTGATACTTACAACTGCAATCGTTCTTGTTCTGAGGACTGTGCATTTTAAAATAATTTAAATTTGTTTAAATTTTCTGTTCAAGACATTCAGTACATTGCATCTTTTTATAGGAATTAAATTAATTCTTCAAAACATCACCTCAGGGAATGTGGCGGTTAAATTCGCAAGTCGCATTTGTAGCATTCAATGGCAATAAAACAGCTCTTAAAATCAGTCTGAAAGCGAGTTCTTTGGTATGCGAGTAACCGGACAGAGCTGATCATAACCGACTGCTCGATTGTTTTAGGTGCTAATGACTGTCAATCAATTCGCCCTCTTCTGGAAAAACAACTGAACGAAAATGGCCTTCAAAAAATAGCTTTAATGTACAGACGACAGGCCGCGTGGCGCAATGGTTAACGCGTCTGCCTACGGAGCAGAAGATTGTAGGTTCGACTCCTGCCGTGGTCGATATTTTTTGCTCCCCGAGCATTCTTCCTGGAAGAACATATCGGCGCGAGTATCTCCGTCCGCACGTGCACAGATACGGGGAGAATGACTGGCTTGCTTTTTGTACAAACACATTGGGACAGATCACGAACATTTTCGAGCCATGGAGATATCAAACTGACAGGCGCTTGAGGTGGGAAATGCTCACTCCTCGAACTGATTTCCTTTTTAATAATGCAAAATAAATTGAGTATGATAATCATGGAAGAAGTTGCACTTCGTACTCGACGAAAATATTTTTTCATTGCCTGTTGGTTCAGTTTCGAAAGGGTTCGTTTCGGCAGCAAAAGACTCCAATGCCCCACAAAACCCACGTAGTCTATATTTGTCCGGTGAGAATTTCCTCAAGGAAACTACTTTCCGAATAATCTAAACCTCAAATGAGAAACGAACATTTTAAAAAACAAATTATCAATTTTGATCACAATTATTTTGGTGTGATTTGATTTCTTTGGGGAAATAGGGTTTGAGTTTCACTTTTGATTAAAACAATTATAGCTGATCAATCCTTATCACTACGGAATCGAGGGATTAAATCCAAGGTCCACATTGACTTTGATTCTTTTGTTTCCAATACAACCTTAAAAAAACCACTCACTTTATCGATAAGTACCGAAAATATGTCCTGTAAAAAGTTGCTTCTCGTTTTTATTTTGTCCTTTTTTTCTTCAGTAATAGGAGATCCGGTGTGTCCAGATGGAACCGTTTTTTCCTCCACCAACAACCTCTGCTACAATTTCGTCAATGCTCCAGCTACTTTTTTCGAATCCGAAGCCTTCTGTGCTTCTCTCGGAGGACATCTGGCCACTGTAGATTCGGGCTTTATTAATACCTTTTTGAGCAGTAAGTTTATGGGAAAAATAAGGTTGGAACTTTTAATTGCATCTTTCACTTCAAGTGCTGGTATGTGATCAAGTAGTTCATGGCTTTCTGAACAACACACTTGATTGCTCACTCAAAATCTTCTACCATAAGTATATCTAGTAGGATTTGAGAAACACAATTAAACTAATTTATTTTCAATTCTTCCTATTTCAGCCCATGCTTCATCCTTCCTTTTCCCGGACTTCTGGATCGGTCTGAACCTCTACACCAATTCTTCCTGTAAGCCTTGGGTCTGGACAGAGCAGTACCAGCTGGCCATCTTCACAGACTGGGCTGCCGGAGAACCTTCTTCAAAGGGAAACTGTGCCTCCATGAAAGTTTCCGACGGTACTTGGGTCGCGAACAACTGCTACGCCATGAAGCCCTATGTCTGTGCCCTTCCCCCTACAGTAAGCTACTGCCCAAGCGAGTGGATGTATCTTCAAGAAAGTGATGCTTGTTACAAAGTGTTTTTCAAGGCGACTTGGCAAGATGCCGAGATGTTCTGCATTCTCCAGAACGCACACTTGGTCTCGATCCATAGTGACGCAGAAAATAAGTTTATAAATTGTAGGATTCTTTTCTCGAATTTAAAAAAGTAGCAATTTTAGTCATTTCCCAAAGTGGCCACACGGTTGCCTATGGAGATAATTCTCAAGAAACTTGGATCGGATTCTACACGGATAACGACGACAACACGAACTACAAGTGGTCGGACGGATCTCCGGTGGACTATGTTGACTGGGCTGTCGGCCAACCAGATGAGCCAGGAAACGAAAAGTGTACGGTGATATACGCAGACAAGATGGACAATGTAAATCAGACCAGTATGAACCACTTCAACAACATTCCCTGTGATTATACTGTGAGGAATTACATTTGTAAGCAACCCGCAAAGAGTGTCAGTACTAGATAGAAAATGTAAAAACAAACATAAATAAAATAATCCAAAGATTAAATTTTATCTTTTACAACAAATAAGATCTCTAGGATATACCGTATTTCCTCTAAAATAAGCCTCCCTTGAGAATGTGACTGGAGCTATTGATTTTCCGAAATCTTTGATTTTTAAATTGAAC
>VOSG01000516.1:2257-13781 GCA_009761265.1 Halicephalobus sp. NKZ332 | reverse complement strand
GACGTCGTTTTCGTCCACAGTATCCTCGAAGATTACCGTACATCTGAGGATGACGGACACGAAACCTTTCCCTCCGGAGACGTCATACCAGGTAATCTGCAAAATTGATTTTGAATATATTTTTGAAACTCAGTTCTATATAAGAATTCAAAAACGAAAATGGTCATCAAAAACGAGATTACAAGTTACGAAATTTCATAGAACAAAACGAAAGATTATGAATTGTTTTTCAATAAGTTCGGATTGAATTATCATGGTTTTTAATCAAATACGAAAGAGATTAAGATTCGATAGTAGTATTAGTGACGGTTTAATTTATGCCGTATTTGAGAACTGTGAACTCCAAGATCTCTAACATAGGTGAGAGAGTTATATCTCTCGCAGATAATTATTTTAATTTTTTAGGTCTTGTAAGTTAGTCGTGTGTTTGGATATAGTTGTTCTTCATAAACTATTTCTTCTGTTCTACTCTTAAGATTTTTCCTACAGCAAGTTTGAAAACCTTTTTGAGTGCGATAATCCAACGGATTTACAAAATACTACGAAATATCCTAGAATTTTGTTTAGATTTATATTTTTAAACACTATATTATTTGGAAATAAAAAACTCACGTCTTTGACCTTCCTCGATCCGAATCTCTCTTTGTAGATTTCGTCATTTCTCCTCAAAGAATCCAAAACCCATCCTACAGTAAAGCTACTTTCGTTTATTTTCTTCGAATAATCCACAGATTCTCCTTTAACTTTAAAGGAATCGTTGATTTTTTTTCGAGGAAATTTTCCAACAAAATTTTCGTTATCAGGAACTTCAGAAATCATTTCAAACTTTAATAATTTTTTAAAATAAATAATTCGTCTGTTTTTATACCCAAAAAAATTCGTATCAAATTTAAATTCTAGTTTATGATGACAATTTTCTGATTTTTTACGGACACGATGAGAATTTATTTGTCAATTTGCATCTATAGTTTCTATCTGCAAAAGTTTTTGAAGTTCGTTTCTAAAGTAGTTTCAACAATTTTTGGTTTTCAATCAGATCGGCATTTGTGAATAGTATGAAATTGTTTTAACTGTAAAATATATCAAATCCTTGACTAATTCCCTGGAATTGAGTAATGATAATTTCTTAAAATAAAAAACATTAACGACTTTTATAAAAATAAACAGATTAGTGATAGATTTAAAAGCAAAAAACATGATAAATTTTCGAAGACTAGACAGATTAGTGAGAAATTTTAGTTCTGTGTTTTTTTGTTCCTCAATAATTTTTACCCCAGAGAATTCCGAAACTAAAATGGGGTTTTGACTTTTGCAGAAACTATTCAAGTAAATTATGTAAAATCAGCATTTTAGTCAAATGACGAATTTTCCGAATTGAAATTATCAGGAAGTAAATTTTGAAAAATATTCATGTTTATTTAATTCATCAATATTAATCCTCACGAGACCATTCTTTTGCAAGACCTTAGCCAATCCGGATTATCATAAACATTTTTATTCTTCCAACATGATAGATCTTTGGTAATTCTCCAATATAATCGAAATTTAACTTAATCTAATGAAACGAACAAAGATACTTCCAAATACTTTATTTTTTTAATTTACAGACCGTATTTTTCAAACAAATATTTGTATTCGCCTTGAAGTTTTCTATCCATGTCTTCCCAAGCATGGATGGCTCTCAGGACACCTTTGTCGAGTTTGGCATTGTTGACGAATTCCAGCTCCGGGGACTTCTGCAAGGCTCCTTCTAAGAAAACTGGCATCACGAGAAGTTGGAGACATTGTCCGAAAAAGCATATATTGTAAGCTTTTCTTAATCCATCTACAGTATAGGGATTTTTCTTCCCTACTTTGGCTAAATCTTTTGTCAGCAAGTCGTGGTAGTAATCGAAGATGAATAACTCTGCTTCTCTTCGAACGCTACCATCACAACACAGAGTCATGATCCTCGCGACATCCGACATCGGAGAACCTTCGTGACAGATTTGCCAATCGATGAAAGCAGCGACCTCGTTCGTGATGTCTCCGTGATCATTTAGCTTCCACATCGTGTTTCCTCCCCACAGATCCCCATGGACAAGGATAGGTTGTAGTTCTAGGTCCTTGTAGGCCTGGCAGTTTACATAGGATATAAATTCACTATTTAATCCCATTTTTGTGTATTTGTCAATGAGTTCGGCCATTTGGTCTGAAAATGATCTCTTGATGTCATAGATTATGGTAAAAATTACAGAAAGGTGTTAATTTTCAGTTTAAAAAGGATTTCAAAAACCAACGTGATAGAAATCACAGAAAATAAACCATTTTCTTTTCGAAACCAACCTCTATTTCCTTTCGTCATTTTCAGGAAAGGTTCGAAGAAGTTTACAAATTGATCGTTACCCTCCGTAAAAGCCTTCTGATTTTCCAAAAAACTTCCTCTCCATTCGGATTCGTCCATCGTCAAAAACTGCTTGTGCATATGGGCGAGGTGTCTAACAACGGCTCGGATCTGGGGAATCGTCATAGTTTCGAAAAAAGTCAGGGACTTCCCTTTCGTTGTCAGGTCTTCCATATGGAGACATCCGTCAGCTTTTTGGTAAATCCAAGGCATCGTTTTGTGGACTTTTGGAATGGGGATCTCCAGTTTCGGAGCTAATTTCATATAAAAATCACATTCGAATTTGTGGAATTTCACCAGATTATCGATAAATTTGTCTTCGAGGTCGAATTTCGCTTCGACTTTGTTTATAACCTCATCGATGGACTCGGTCCCAGGAACTTTCACGACCGTCGTGTAGATGTCTTCCTCGTCTTTGGGATTTTCGAAATGTACCGTACATCGCATGACAATCGAGATGAACCCTTTGCCCCCAGAAATGTCCACTGCTTCAATCTAAAAAGTAAAAATTATTTTAAAAAGCTGAAATAAAGTGTTTAAAGAATCTCAAATTATTAAAAAAACAAACGTTTTTGACTTTCCGATTTCCATGAAGTCTCTTGAATTCCTCGTCGTTGGTCCTCAGAGACTCCAGAAGCCATCCAGCAGTGAAGCTTTTTCCACACAATTTCTCTTCCAAAAAATTTTCATCTTTAATTTTTTGGAAATTCAGAGGTTCAACGACGGTCGCCATTTTTGATCTTTTCAGAAAATAAAATTTCGATCAAAAGTGAGAGAAAATTGTTTTTTATATTTGATGTCACAGTCAATTTTCATAATCTGTCTCGCGGGGAGTTTATTATTTGTAGTTTCAAATTCAGTGATCATTATCTACAAGAAGTTTGTTTTCACTTTATGATCGAGTCCAAAGACTAGACATTCTTATATCAAATATTTTCTAAACATTAATTTTAATTTTAAAATATTTGAATTGTTTAAATTTAAAACCAAAGAATTATTTTGCACAATTTTTATTTTTTTGATTAATTTCCAAGTCTAGAATTTATTTAATTTTGTTTTCATTTTGTGATCGAGAATGCTGATCGTGTGATTGATAACATGTTCTTTAGTCCATATGGGCAAAATTCCAAAAAAAAAATGTTTTTTGATTTTTTTACATTCCACCGTGTATCCAAAGTTCTACTCATATAGACAAAAGTTCAAAAAAATAATTTTTTGTTTTCAATGTTTTATGACCTACTGTAGTTTGAATCCGATCCTATGTTATTTCAGTGTCGTTTTCCATTAAATTTCCACAAACTTTAGGCTCAACTCGAACGATCTATTAATTTTGATTTTCCGACAAGTAGATTTTACTTAATGTTCTTAGATAACCATCTCCATACGAGTTTCCGAAATTCCCTGAAATACTGGATTCTTTCATAATTATAAATGGAGAAAACAGTTAAAGGACAATTGAAATATTTTTTACATTTTTAGGCAGTCATGGGGAGAAACTTGTTTAACTTTTTTATTGAAACCTTAAAAATGAAGTTGTAAATAGTTCTTCATCTCTTCTAACTCGAAGAACACAGCTAGAGTGAGTAGAGGTACTCGACGAGAGTAAAAGAGAACAGAAAATATAATTTGACCTTATTATATAGATTATTAATTTACAATTCTTGGAAGAAGAATAAAGTAATCCTGTGTTTTGTTTCTGACGATCCGATTAATTCAAAAGCGTGAAAACCGGTAAGAAAAGGGTAAGTAGAGAACGACCTCATTTATGTATTCTATATACCAATGAATTATTGAATTTTGAGATTAAAATTTTACCCTAAGGCAAATCAAGATAATGCAAAAGGGCATTGAGTTCGTCTATATGATAGCATCTAGAATCGAGCTCTGAATTATAGTGATCTTCCATAAGAACTCTTAGAAATTAGAACAGATTCAGGAAGTGATTAGTTTGTAGATAAATTTTATGAATATTGCATCATACTATTATAAGGGACGTACATACGCATTTGTTCGAAACTAGGAAAAGTGTTTTGATCAGATAACCAGAATTAGGTATGCATGTCCTTCTGAATTATTATTTTTTATAATTTTGTCCAAAATGAAGCTCGAAGATATATTGCTGTACTAGTGATAGAACTTTTTTGTACAGGGAAAATAATTATTTTATTCTTTAATTTTTAAAAATATAAATTTTGAAGGAATCTTTTTGATTTTTAACTTACCTAGAACCTAATAAAACAAAATTTAAAAGTTCTTTAAGATATTCTAAATTTATGAATGAAATTTCGGGAATTCTTTTCTTCCCTATGCATAGTGATATCTGAACTAGCTTTGGCGCAAAATCGTATTTAATTGGAAGTTACCGTATTTTCTCTAAAATAAGCCCCGGGGCTTATTTTTTTCAATCATGTCCTGAGCTACCGATTTCGAATTTTCAAGTTGAATTTTGAACTGACTTCGAAATAATTCGAGTTTGAAAATAGAAAGGTTCAATTTCGAATAGAACGTTCAATTTAAAAATCGAAGACTTCGGGAAACCAATAGCTCCAGTCACGTTCTCAAGGGGGGCTTATTTTAGAAGAAATACGGTAGTTGTATTTTTTATGGACAGTGTAAACACTAACAGAGAAAGGACGAAGATGTGTATTCGGTATTGTTAATACTGTAATTGAAGAAGTCAACCACATTTTTACCATTAAGAAATTTATTATTTTTATTACATTTCATTTACCAGTCTTTGGCACATGCTTTCTAATTGTTTGAATCTGGTGATTAATATATTCGTGTCATAAAAATTAAATTTGACTGATGAGTCGTTCAGCTTGTAAAATACGAAAGCAAATTGGAAAACCAGTAATTGGAAAAGCAACGGAAGTTCTTCTTGGAGGATATTGTGTTTAAAGAGGATTCCAGCCCAGGTCTTGATTCTCTTAGAGGGATTATTCAACTGACGGTTCTCATGCTTCTGGTCAAACCTAACTGCAGCAACATCCTGGACCTTAGGGTCTCCTTCCATGATATACCTGACAGTACCCTCAAAGTCTTCTTTGCACACTTCCAGGAGAGTATCCAGGACTTGGGCGTAGATGACATACTCTACTGGGGTGGACTCGAGGTTCTCAGGGAGGCTCTGAGAGAAGAAGTTGATTTTCTCTGGTTTCATCCCAATTTCGAAACAACGGTTCAGACGACATGACTTGCACCCCAGAATATTGTGTTCTGAAAACCAATAATGTAATATTTTCGAGTTTTTGTTTTAAGATCTACTATTAATGACTAAAAGTTTTTCTAGGATCTAAACTAGATTTTAAAAATTTACTTCCACAATTGTTTAAATATCTACAGTATAGGGGCTTCGGATTCAATATCTGTCTTCTGAAGAAACTTCCACAACCATTACATACTCTCGCTCCATACCGGTAACATTCGGAAGCTTGGCAACAAATTTCACATTTCATTTTTGCAGAAAAATACTGAGCTATGCTAAACAGAATGAACTACAACCCAACAATTGCTGCTCATTCATCCACTAGTGGGTTAAATTTCTTCCTTTATGCGTATAATATAAGGCGTTCTTATCCTGAATTAGGAACGATGGATAAAGAAGATAATCATTTTCCTAGCATCAAAATACTATCAAGGACGAAAATCAGCAGTTCAAAAGACTACTTTTCATCTTTGAATTCTTAAGATTTCCGATAATGACATACTTTTATCAGATTTCAAACATAATTCGTAGACGACAATTGGAGAATGGGCTCGGAGACACGCATAAAATGACATCGTTGTTAAGAGTGTAAGACTATGTCCTGGTGGTATAGGATAGTTCATAGTTCTAGAGATGGGGACTAGTATACCTCTTAATGAGCGGGAATATCACAGACTATTATTGTATCAACACGTGTTACATTTAACTTTATTAGAGTACGAGCATTTAGGATAGAGAGAGAGCGGACTGCTTCAATGTCCGATGATTGCGCCTTTTAGGGCGCGATCCCTGGGCGGTGCTAATTGTTTCAGCTTCGTGATCCAGGCCAAAGCCTGTTTCCTCAGCTTACAAGAGCTATGCTCCATAGCTTTGGGATTTTTATATGGATGTTTAATACTAAACATAAGTACTCCTAAGTTCGAAAAAGGCACCTACAATGGGACAACAAGATCTGTAAGTTCAGGATCTGGGAGTACTGATTTTTTTATGCCAAAAAGTTATTATTGTAGATCGGCTCTTAAATAGAGCACAGTAGGAATTTGTACTAAAAAATACTAAATTAAAGTCCTTCTCTTTCAGATGAAACATTATCGTGCCCCAAATCAATCCGGAAGGAATATGTATATCATAATAGCACTAAAACCATTTCGAAAAATCAGATAATCCTATTTAGTTATCTGTATCCATTCACCTCCATAAAAAAGCGGAATAACTGTAGTCTTCATATCCGTAGAATTCGAAATGTGCATTTTGTTTGAATTAGAAATGTTGCTATGAACTATTTAATATAAAAAATCATCAAAAGTACTATCTTAGTTCTCTGTTGGTGATTATGATAGTTATAGTGACTAGTGTGTTTCAATGATCAGTATGTAAAATGGAGATCCTTACCTTACTAACAGATGTTAAACTTTATCAGTTATACAAATATTTAAGATAGAGAGTGTAGGCACAATAAGGACGGGATTAAGCGCCGCCCCCAGAGGTCACCGACTCGGGAGGCTAGATCACCGCACGGAGGTCAGTCCCGCTCTCGATCTATCATAGAATCAGTGTTAAGGAATAAACATGTTCCACACAATGCGAGGCCAGTAGGAACCCATAATCTTCACGCTTCCCCGAGGTGTACTAGTCACCACCTCCTTATCGGTAACTAATGGTCACTCTCACCCTAAACTTACAAGAGAAAAAAAATTGCTTTCTGGTTATTAGTAGACTATTTGGAGGCATCGGTCACTAGTCTAAATACCTTCCTCTGTGCCTTCAACTTTTAAATTAAAACGGAATTAATATCCCATTATCTCTTTGTTGTTTTAATTTCTGTTTCTACGTTGATGTTATTTCTTATTTTTTAATTTAAAAGTAAGTTGGTCACTATGATGAAAAATATTTTTAGATTTCATTTACTACTTTCATTTATCGTTAAAACACAAAACTACGGGATGAACTCAGAAATTTTAGTCGAAATTGTAAGAATGCATTTGCTGAACTTTCTAATAATCTATTTTAGAGACCTTTGCTGATAAAAGAGGAAGATAAAGCTGAATCCAAACAATAATCACAACTAAACGAATAGATATTCAATTTCTTCGAGCATTGGCTATCTCTGCCGTATTAATCTTTCATCTCAAACCATGTCTTTTCTCTAACAGATATCTCGGAGTTGATATGTGAATTCTCTTCTCTCCACTCTGGATAAGATCTATTCTAGGTTCTTTATATCTCCAGCTACCTCATGAAATCTATCCTTCTCTCGGAAAAAGATCTTTGCTTCTAATCTAGTAATCAATTTTTACTATCGGAGAATCAAAATAATATTTTCTGCCTATTTAATTACCTTGCTCTTAACATCCGTTCTCTGTACCTCTTCGACATTGACTTCTCGCTCTTCAGAAAGGATGCAACCTCTTCCCTCTTCTTCACTTCCAATGCAAAAAGTTCATCCGGATCCTCAAACTATGAAAAACATTTCAATTGGTGCTTCAGGAATCTAATCAGATTTCGAAATTTATTTTATCTTTTTTCATACACAAACACAATAAATCTTCGCTTCATAATAAGTGGTACAATTAATATTGTCTATAATGAAATCTGTCCGTATCGGTTCTCCAACGAGGTAGATTTTTTCCGGATGATAAGGATCGACCCAAACGTATCCGAAATAATCAACATTTCTTGGCTGTACTCGCCACTTCACTTTGAAAAAATCAACGTTTTTCTGTGCTTCAATTCTCTCTAAGGACACTCCATGGTTTTCATCGAGCGAAAGATCCGCACACTTTCCCTTTGAGAACCAGCGCTCCAGATACTTGTTCATGTAATTTACAATAGCCTTTCCAATTCCGATCTCGAGTTTGGGGTTGGTGAAGGGAATCGACTGAACTTGACATCTACAAAATGCAAATGGAATGTGAAGAGTATTACAAGATCTCGGTTGAGGCAATTCTTTGAAAAGAGAAGTTCCATAGACTGGCATTCTAGCTTCCCTTGATTCCAAGTAGTCATCAACAATATCCATGAGAGTTGCATGAGTGTCAAAGTGAGATATTAATTCTTTTGCATTCCTTTTCATCATTTCCATCCTATCTCCATTCCTAATCCTTTTGGGCAAACTTATAAAAAGGAAAGGATTGTTCATCTCTGCTTGCCCAATATCATTGTAAATGAAATCTGTGTAATGCAGCCCATGATCCGCCATAAAGAAGACATATGAATCATCGAGTTCCTCTTTATGACTTTTAAAAAAATGATAAAAATCTGAATCTGCTCTGAATAGTCCATTAATTTCTCCGTGAGCAGGATCATTAAACCAAGTCATGAGAAATTTTGATTTTTCGGGATAAGTTCTGAAGAAAGAATCTATGTTACGAAGGTTATAGTGATAATTTTCTAAGCACGATTTATTGTATAGGAAATCCGTGAGGTAGTCATCAATATCTCCCTCTGTTTCGTTGCCAACAGTTCGTAGACTAAAAGGCCTGTAATTTGATGTTTATTCATTAGATGAAACTTATTCTCTTTAAGGCTATCTTACCTCCAATAGTGATCTGTCGGTTGTCGCTGAAATCCTACGCACTTGGTATATGCAAAGACTGTCGTTTGCTCTGACTGACAAGTGATATATCCTGCTTTCTGAAAGTCAAAAGCAATGTAGCTATCGTTATCCGAATGTGTAGAACAAGCTTGATCATTATAATCCGAAGATAGAAGTGCATTCATTGGAGTCTCGGATTGTGTATGCATTCGTTTTCCAATAAGAAAGCCTTTCGAATTAGGCATACTATTGTAGTCGACTCTATTTACATTTGTGAATTCAACAGCTCCCATCTCTTCAAGGAAGAAATTTCTTGTCCTTGGCATAGTTCTAATAAGACTAGATGAGGAAGTTGAATCTATGACAAAAATGAAAACATTCGGTCTATCTGTCTTATTTGAACGTTTGTCTTTGTCAGAAACAGGGATAATTTGAGAAAATAGAAAATTGTAATAGAGGGATCCATTGCTGGTACATTGAACTTCTACGACTTCGCACAACATACTGGGGGAGACAACGTTGACGATTATCCAAGGGCTTTTCTTGATGTTTTTGTCATTTTCAGTAAACAAGCACCTGACAGAACAAGTTGAATTGGCTCTTGTCATATTACGGTTAATAATAATCTTTCCATTCTCCAATCTAGCGATATGCTTGATAGTAGGAGTACAATATTTCAAAGGATTATACGACGGATTGAGAAATTTTCGTATCAATGGATCCCAGGGATCTAGGTCAGGTAAAGTACATGTATCAGGAAAGTCAGTAAAATAAGTAACGTTGTTATCTTTCTCGATTAATTCGAAATAGGAAATCTTTTCAGATTCAGGTACAATTTCTTGAAGTTTGCAGTCATTTTGAAGGTTATTTAATTTTATCCATAGGTGTATAAGAATAACAAAAATGAGGACCGTTAATATTTTCGATCTGTTTAGAGAATTATAAGCATTTGAACGATGTCGGCTCCAGTTCTTGATAGCAAATAACATGTTGAACTAGAAGAAATAAATGCTTTATCTGAAGAATAAACTTAAATTAATCTCATGACATTGAATTTATGGAAAGCTAGAATCACGAATTTACTCAGCTCTACCCGAAGATTATTAAAATTAATAGCAATGGACTATAATCAACTCTTCAGAGGATAAATGACAAAAGTTTTTCTGATTTTGGTGGAATTTTGCCTATTCAGTTATCCGTTAATAATTACATGGACGAAATATCAATCAAATACAGAAGTTTCTCGAGTTTTTCCCTCCACATCCTCAATTTCCTCAAAAGATGGGTTATATTTACTGTTCGAAAAATCTAATTTTTTTGAGTATCAACTCATGTTATATTCTAGAAGCAGATTCTGAGAATTATGGCTGAAAAATTACACCACTTAACACAAGATCAAAGTTACATAAAATAGCTCTTAACTATAGTCTCATGTGCTGATAGAGTTTAAACAGGTTTAGAGACAAGCGATATCGTTTATTTATGATGAAAGTCTTTTTGAAAATTATGAAGTTCATCACTTCCTGTTTTCTCTCATAAACCCGATTGAAATGTAATATGATGAAGAAAATAGTAGACAATAATGGTAGGAATTAGCGTAGTGAAGATAACAGTGATTTCTGATGCTTCCATAGTTAAAGTTATTTGATGAAGAAGGTTAAGAATTTGCAAATTAATAAAAGTATGTAATTTTGGATTCAAACTTTATTTTATAATTTATTTACTAGTATAAAATCAAAGAGTTTATTTTTATAATTGTTGTGTCAGAAATTGAAATTGGAAAATTACAGAAAGTGACTTTCATATTTCTGTATATGAATTTGCAACCTTCAGAAGCCATTGGGGAATTACTTCTTTATCAGTTTTTAATGCGATAAAGAAATATATTTATTTGATCTTTTGTTCTCATATAAGCAACAATTCCATTATAGTATAAGTTTGAATGACTTCATCTTAGTTTAAATAAAACAAGGGATTATCCGTAACACTGAATATATTATTAAGACTAAACAACAAAGTCATGAAAAAACAACAGATTTGGAACAGTTGTTTCAACTGATTTATTGTAGGCATGGAGGACAGGATTTAGCTTGACTGACAGGCCACGACTTAAATTAAGCACCGCCTAGAGGCCGATGCCTCGGAGAGCTCGACCAACAATCAGCAAGTCAGTCTGCCCGCTCCCTCTTTCTTAAACGCTTGCATGATAATAAAGCTTACCAAGCACTTGTCCATACAGTAAGAACACGCAATCTTCAAGCTTCTCCCGAGGTATACTAGTCAATTCTCGATGATCTATTGTCACACCAATCATACACCAAAGACCCAGTATTACATTATTCACGATCAGAAAAAATGATCAGAAGATATAGTTAAAACTATTTATCATGATCATATC
>VOSG01000515.1:0-16866 GCA_009761265.1 Halicephalobus sp. NKZ332 | reverse complement strand
TCGATTTTTAAAATCCTAATAAGCATTTCTTATTGCTCTAGAATATTACAAATGTTCATAAGTAAATCAATATTTTATTATTTGAGCACGAATAAATATAAATTAAGCTTTTTGATAACTATAGAATAATTATTTGAACCAATATCATAGACGAAAGCGATCACAGATTGTTTGGCGGAAAACTTTAAGTGAAAAATCAAAGAAATAAATTAATTTTAAGCGAAGGAATCGAATATCAAGTAACACCATCCAAGATTTGTCATGAATTTAAATTTCCCGTCGGAGTCACTCAATAGAGCGTTTTACCGTGATTTCAATAAGACGTCCTTCGACGGACTTTAATCTATCGACGATCGTGTTCGTACTTTCTTCTGAGACATTTTCGCCGTCGATTTCCCAGATTCTGTCCCCGACACGCAGTCTTCCGTCCTTCTCAGCGATCGACCCTGCGGCGATGTTGCGGACGAAGATTCCCTCGTGACCCATTCTCTTGGCGAGGGAGAGACCGAGAGAAGTGTTGTATGTTTTTTCGAGCGTCACTGTAATTGTAGTTTCTGTCTCCACTGGCGACCTAGCTCTGTCAACTATGAGTTCGATAACGGGGGATCTGTCTGTTCTGAGGGAGTCGACGACGTCCTGATGGGACATGCCGGAAGTCGGTCGGCTGTTGATCTGGAAAAATCCGTGAGTAAAACACCTAATCCTCATAACTAACCGAAATGATCCTGTCGTCGACTCTGAGATCCGCGGATATTGCTGGCTCTGCAGAGACCGCCTTCACATAGACGAATCCTGCCGCTGTAGCCACCTGGAACCCTAGACTCTTCGCCCCCAGTCTGTGGATAATGACAGTCACTCGCTGCATGCTCGAACCGAATCCTTCTTTCGCGGAATCTTCTATGTCAGACAATTCGTGAGTCCAATCGAGGTTCTGGCGACTAAATAAAATTACTAATTATGCATTTGAACATGAAAACTTACTGGGAATGACTCTGCATCGACCTCTGAGCAGAAGATTCCAGCGTCGACTTCGAGACCCAGCTGGTGGTGTCATCCATGGGGTAGCTGGTGTTCAACTCCTTCTTCACGTCTTTTTTCTCTTCCTCCTCGTCGTCAGAGACATGGAAATTGTAGACAGAAGTCACTGGCAGTTTGTATTCGCCCTTTTGAACCTCGTCTTCACTCTCGGAATCCGACCTCGTCCGTCTGGGCTTCCCGAATCCGGCGATCAAGTCTTCGGTGTTCAGGACAGGAAGTGCATCCCCTACGGCACCGAAGTCGCTCACAGCTCTCTGTCTCGATTGAACTGTCAAATTCGAAGGTTTCCTGGCTGCTGGAGGAGTCTTCGAGACAGACTCCTTCTTCTTCTCGATGAGAAGCTCCTGCTTACTTGGAAGACCCGGAATTTTGTCGTTTCCATTATTTCCCAGACTTATTCTTTCCTCTTTACTCGTGCTTCTTTCATGAGAAATCAATTGAGTGATGTAAGGGAACCTGAGAATCTGTAGTTCCACGAATTTGTCACTAGCCTTGACGAGTTCCACGGCATCATGTCTGGTCTTATCGACGAGACTGACCCCGTTGATAGCTTGAAGACAATCTCCTTTCTCCACTCCTTTCTTCTTTGCGTCTCCTTCAGCGGAAACTAATCTCACATAGACACCTTTCACGTTGTCCACCACTCCATCAACTAAAGTAAGACCGAGTCCGTGACTCGGATCCTTTTCCAAAGTTATATTTAGTTGGACTCTTTTGGAAGTCGGATCCCCTTCGTCTTCTCCTTCTTCCTCCTCGAAAGGATTGGTCGTGTTCGTTATTTTTCTTGGTATCTCCTCGGACCTTCTTTCCATTTCCTTCGGTGGATTCCTCTTCGGGATCGTCTCGAACATGACATTCGGAAATTCGTTTTCGTTCCTCTCCATTCCCACGTCCTTCGTCGGTGGTTTTTCTCTTTGAAGAGTGCTCTGCCACAACCTCATCTTCATCATGAACTTATGTTGACTCGCCGCAAATCGAACCAAGTACCCTGATTTCGAGTAGTGATCGGTGTAGAAAACATAGTCTTGAGCGACGTCGTTTTCTATCGTTGCGATCAAGAATCTTTTCTTGTCGAACTGGAGAGTTCTGATCATGTGCCAGGGATGGAAGCTGTTCATCGCCACGAAAGCAGTGTGACTCGACCCTTGTTGACCACAGAGACCTATGCCGTCGGGAAGAATCGCCACCCAATAGTTGTCTGCGTACCTATCTGCTGGAGAACTCGAACTAGGTTTGAATTTATGAATTCTATAATAGTGAGCTCCGAACTCGGTTTCTTTCTGACAAAGTTCTATATACTGTTTTTCTGCCTCAATACTCGAGAGTCCAGAATAATGGGAATGGATTTCGGATAATACGGTTTCGACCCTGGCGGATTCCTGGTCGAGGAAGGCTCTTGAAGGAAGGTAATTCTTTAGCTGGAAATACGGTACCCGAGTACCTAATCGAGGTGGGGGTGGATGGTCTCCGAATTCCCCTTGCAAAGCCAGGGCTGCTAACTCAAACACTCTGTCCCTCGTCGGCTTCAGGGTATCGTTCAAGATGTCCTGTCTCAATTGAAGATAAAGAGCATGGATGATGAACTGCGATTTTATAAATTCCAATTTCTTTGGATAATATCTGAATCTCAAATGAAGAGTGTATTTTTCTTGGATGTTCCTTTTCGGATTCTTCCACCCAGCAGGAGCGTATTTTTCTAGTCTTTGTTCATTGTCCAAGAAAAAGTACTCTCCATCTCTCACGACAGCCAAACCAAAGAAAGTGTGCTCTGTGAGTTTGAAGTGATCCACTACAGTGTCGAACATGGCTCCCACATAGGCATCCGATTTGCAGTTGACCTCCACTGTCTGGCCGTTGATTATTTTCACAAGAACAAAAGTCGGTTCAATCCTATGAAGACTTAATTTCTTTTTTCTCGAGCTTTGTGCTTGGAGTCTAACAACTGCAAGGGCCTGTTTTTCCACGAATTCTGGAACTGCAAATGTCTTTTTCCCCTGATTTTGTTGTTGCTGATGGTAATAAGGCGAAGGACCTTTGTTTCTTCTCGACGATCTCCTCACTCTTCCTGGTTCGAGGGAATTATGTCGACTCAATTTCCCTGCTTGCTCGATATCGTCATCTTCGAAGGGATTAGCAGCATTCGGAGTTGCTGATGCTTGACCCCGAGGCAAGACGGATGGAGGCAATTGGAATTCACTAGAAGTTGTCGAGCCCGTTCTAGGTTTCTTCCTCGCGGAAATAGCGGAATGTGGAGAACTTTTTGGAACAAGTTTGGGAGAAGGAGGAAGCTCTATCCTTGGGGGCGGCACGTCCGCTTCTTCGTCAGAGACTTTCTCCTCTGAAATCTTCGAAACCCTTTCGGTATCTTTTTGGAGAGCTGGAGATGACTTTTTCTTCATCGTCGGGAACGCTTCCGATGACTCGTCTTTGAACGAAGAAGCAGAATCCTTCCTCAGTTTGTCTTCTACATCTCCTTTAGAAATTTTCGAAATCCATTCATTATCCCTTTCGAAAACTGGAGACGATCTCTTCTTCGTAACCAATGAGAATAATTCTGATGACTCGTCTCCGAACGAAGAAGCAGAGTCTTTCCTCAATTCTTCTTCTATTATCTCTCCATCTTTCTTCAGAACTATTGGTGAGTCTTCCCTCTTAACTCGAACCAGCACTGGACTAGGTTCTCGTCTGAAAGTATCTCTCTCGATCTCCGTTGAAGATATCCTCTCTCTATTAGAAAATTCTCGACTAGATTCCTTCCTAAGTGTGCCTTCATCAAACTCTGCCGGGGGTGTCCTTTCCCCACTAGAAGCCTCCGAAAGAGTCCTGTCACTGGTGACGGAATTTTTCCTGGATTCTCCAGCTGTACCTTCGCTGATGGAACTCTGAGCAGTGGTAGTAGAGCCTCCAGATATCCGCCTTTCGACTTTCATCGCTTGTCGATGAGTTTCCTGGAAATATTAACATGTGAAATTTCAATTCATAAAAAATGAGTATAGTTTTGCTTTGTAAAAAATTCAACTCACTTCTTCCATTACTGGAGGCAAAAATCCGTCGTAGCTCTTCCCCGGAATAACAGCGTCTGGCTCGTCCTCTTCTGCTTCGCTCGTCGACGTCGATGGAGGAGTCTCTGGCATGTCTTTCGGTACGTGGGTAGCTTGAGCCACTGGTTGATGAATAACGATTCCTTGAGTTGTATATCCATTGGTCCCACTCCATCCAGTACTGGATTCAGCGTCGTCGTCGAGCAGCTCATCGATATCACCCATGACTTCCTCGTAAAGTGCTTTCAAAACTCCGATGACTTCGATCCCACCGGTGGAACACTTGTTTCTCGCCATTTGTCCGACTTTCGTCATTGTTGGACGACCGCCGACAGAATGGATAGTCATGAAGTTAACCAAGGAAAATAACTCCGCATCAGTACAAGCCCGGGCACAAGCTTGTTTCACCAAGTCCCCGAGACACCAGACCATTTGGGGTTCTCTAACTGAGGAAATATCGTCGTAATCGATCTGGTCCCGCAATTCTGGAGGCACAGATTCCTCTGCCACCTGAGCGGGAGAAACCAGAGTGACCTGGAGATTTTCCGGGATTTTTCATATATGAAAACGGTCAACAAACCTCCAAAACTCCCTCTGGAGATAAAGTGACGTAATCCACGTTAAATAGTCCATGTTTACCGAGTTTTTGCAAAGTTTCACAGATGCCAACGATTATCGCAAGCTAGAATGGGGAATTGGTAACACTTCACATATGAGAAAGTGATAAAGGACTCACAAGCTCCGGCGCGTAGAGCCCATCTCCTCTGACTTCTAACAACTCGGCAACAGTTACTCGTATTGCATTATCCATCGAAAAAACTGACTCGATAACGAAGCCAGTTTATTGTTCTAAATTATGCATATAAAAATTAACGGAATTGCAAAAAATAACTCGTCAAACTTCATTAAAATTCAAATAAAAAATAACAATATTTTTGTTTATATAAGAATATTCCCATTGAAAGATTAACCAAACATAAACCTTCAAAGTATCCAAATATCATAAACTGAATGAATTTCAATTCCAATTTGATCCCGATCGACCGACAAATCAAAACAAAACAGTCCCCGATCGATTGTGCGCACACGTCAAACAGTCAAAAATCATTCGAATCGGAGAAATATCGGGCTGTCTTTCTGACGGTCAGTCTTTCTCATTTCCGCAAAAAACTTTTAAGGAATGAAAAGAATCAATCGCTCACTTTCCCCTATCAATACAAAGAGGATGACTACTCTGAGTTCCGGCCAGTTTTGTCGTCAGGAGAAACCGTTCTCAAATAACCTTTCGTGAAAACCACGTGCTTTATCCCAACCCAGCTGTCATTCTACAAAATCCACGAATTTCTTTTTATGAAGTCAAGCTTGTCTCTTGCGAATTCAAAATGAAACAAAACAACAAAAAAGTCCCCGACTTGTGTCCAAAGAAACAAAATTGCATTCATATGCATTTTCTCGCTCGAAACCATCAATGATGGCTCTCACTAGAACTACTTTTCTCCATGGAATGATCCTTAGCAACGGCAGGCGATCCCTTCTCTGGGGTCTCAGATCTTCTTCTCTTCTTCTCCGGTGTTCTGGATCTCTCGCGTCGTTTCTCCGGAGTTCTCGAACGCTTCCTCTTCTCTGGTGTCCTGGATCTATCGCGACGCTTCTTTTCTGGTGTCCTGGACCTTTCACGTCGTTTCTTTTCCGGAGTTCTAGACCTATCTCGTCGTTTCTTCTCCGACGTCCTGGACCTGTCACGTCCTTTCCTCTCAGGCGTTCTCGATCGATTACGTCTCCTTTTTTCAGGTGTTCTCGATCGATCACGTCGCTTCTTTTCCGGTGTTCTGGACCGGTTGCGTCGTTTCTTTTCTGGTGTTCTCGATCTCCCGCGCCGTTTCTTCTCCGGAGTCCTAGATCTACCACGTCGTTTTTTCTCTGGTGTTCTTGATCTATCGCGTTCTTTCTCAGGAGTTTTTACCCGATCAAGTTGCTTCTCAGGAGTCTTAGATTGCTCATCTTGCTTCTCGGGTGTCCTAGCCCGGTCTTTTTGCTTCTCAGGAGTCTTGGATTGATCCCGTTTTTCTTCAGGAGTCCTCGATTGTTCCTCCGGAGTCCTGGAAAACTCACGCTGTTTCTCAGGAGTCTTGGATCGTTCTTCTCGTTTTTCAGGAGTCTTCGATCGCTCACGTCTTTTTTCAGGAGTCTTCGATCGCTCACGTCTTTTTTCAGGAGTCCTAGACCGCTCACGTCTTCTCTCAGGAGTCTTCGATCGCTTTCGCTTTTTTTCGGGTGTTCTGGATCGTTCACGCCGCTTCTCGGGAGTCCTTGAATTTCTTCTTCTACGGGGAGTTCTAGATCGACGTCTTCTACGTTCTGGAGTTCTGCTTCGTCGTTTTTCAACAGATCTAGATCTTTCACGTTTCCTGTCATCCCGTCTTCTATCGTTTGGAGATCTCCGACGTCTGCGTTCCCTTGGTTCTGGCTCATCTTCTTCGATCTTGGGTTTATAAGTGCCATAAGTGAGGGATTGATACCGATGGTTCCAATTAGAAGAAGTGTCCTTCAAGTCAATAGCCACAGCATCGTAGGGCCTCGCGCCGGCGGCTTTCAATTCCTCCATCTTCTTTTGGACTAGACTCAAAGGAATTCCGTCAGCGGCACTCTGTCCGTCAATCAAGAGATCCCACAATTCACCCATGAACTCACGAGCACGACGAGCATTTAGAAATCCCGTCAGATTGATCTGCATGATTTTGGGGTTGATTTCGGACTGTTCCAACTGACTGAAGACGTACTCACACACGACATCATCTTCGTAGCCAAGCAACGTTGTTAGTTTTGTAGACACCCATGGCTTGATCACGTCCATGTTGATTTTCTTGACATCTACCTGGAAAACAAGAAATTCATATATAAGGAAAGGAAATGAAGAAAGAAAACAATCTACCTCAGTTTCGAGCTGTTTTTCGAATTTCATCTCTCTTAACAACTTTTTCTCCTTGTCCGAAAATCTCGTAGTCTGTTCCACAGCACTTCCGCGATAAAAAGTGCCTTCCATTGTTGAAAATTACTAAAACGGTAAGAACAACAACGAGAAACGAAATGGAGAGAAATGGCGGGGAACTAATGGAAACCGAAACACGCTCGCAATGTGCGGTAGAAGCCCGGCCCGCGACACTGATCCACCGCTGTAACTCGAGTTTTTCTCTCCTCTTTGACACGCGGTCTGTCTTCTCATTTATCCCCTTTGTTTTATATGAGTTTTTATTTCCAGAGATAGACCCGATGGCGATGGACAGTCTATGAAGATTACAAATGCTGTGTTTGCTGTTGTTCATTGTTTTCTTGCCGCCACTTTGGTGGATCATCTATAAATCTCAAAGACGATTGCCGGTGCATTCCGGAGGACGATGTCTGCTCGTTATTGCTCACCCCGATGATGAAACGATGTTCTTCGGACCTACATTGTTGAGGTTGGTGGAGTCCAGAATCAAAATTTTCGTCCTCTCAATCACCACCGGGAACGCCGACGGACTCGGCTCCGTGAGGAAAAAGGAGCTTTCGCTAGCGATCCAGAAACTCGGAATATCTCCGGACACTCTTACTATTCTCGACATGAAGGATTATCCAGATGGATTCGTCAAATGGGAGACGGAGAAACTGGCGAGGATAATTCTCCAGTACATCGAGATGCTTGATTGTGATTGCGCCATCACATTCGACTCCCATGGAGTCAGCAGACATCCCAATCATATTTCCTGTTTTTCTGCGTTGCAGTACCTTTATACTAACGGGTTACTGCCTACCGATGTCCAAGTTTTCGTTCTAGAAACTGTGAGAATCTTCCGGAAATACTCTTCTCTCCTGGATCTCCTCCTCACCTATCTCAGGTCCACCTTCTTCAATGTATCTTCACCAAAAGATGTACTTGCCATCTACGCCGCCATGAGGCAGCACAAATCTCAACTGGTTTGGTTTCGTTACCTTTATCTAGTCTTTTCGAGGTATGTATTTGTAAACTCGCTCAAAAGAATCCCGATCCACCGGTATTGCTCCAAAACGTAATTTTACATTACTAACAGGTCTTTCCAGAGGTTTTTAAATAAATATTTTTACAATCTAGAAACAACTGCGCTGACTAGCCATCCAGGGACTTTGATACAACGAGGGGTGAATCTGGCAATCGAAGGCCCGCAGGGGAATTTGACGAATTCGGAAGACAAGAGGAACTTGATGCTTCTCATCGAGTCGATTTTTCTTCCATTAATGTCAGTGAAGCTGTATTTGTCTCCTAAATCAGCTGTAGTTAAAGTTTTCCCCGTCATCTTGTGGACTTTCGGATCACTCGCTAGAGCGACTATTGCTTTCCCAGCGAATTCCACCGATTCACCTTCGTTAAACAGTCTGTCCGTGACTTCTTCCGAGATCTCTTGATGACGAGTAGCCTTCACAGATCCTTCTGAAACAAATTTCGTTGCCAATTCGGTTTTGACAACTCCGGGCCAAAGGGAAACAACGGTCACGTTTTCATCCTTCAATTCCACGGCCATGTCAGTAGCCATTCTGTCCATCGCCTCTTTCCCGACTCCATATGCGACGTTGAAGATATATTGCAGACCTCCAGCCGAACTTATATTAACAATCAATCCACTTCTGTTCTTCACCATCATCCTGGCAGCGTAGACGGAGCAGAAGTAGTGGTTTCTGAGACCTACGTTGTTGATGTCGTCCCAGACCTCCGGATTTTGCTCGTAAAAGTTCTTCCCTCCATTCTCGTTGATACTCATGACTCCAGAATACGCATTGTTGACGAGGACATCCAGTTGTCCTTGATTTTCAGCGTCGATTTGTTCGAAAAGACTCTTGACTTGAGCCATGTCCGAATGATCGGTGTAAATTATTGCTGCTTCCCCTCCTCTATTCTTGATTTCTGCAAATTATTAATTAAAGATAAAGAAATAAACAAAGATACACCTTGAGCAACTTTTTCCAGACTCGGAAGTTGAGTGATATCGCTAGAAAGTGAAGCCTTGGGTTGTCTTCCAGTGATGTAGACCTTGGCTCCAGCTTCCCCTAACTGGAGAGCTATTCCTCTTCCAACGCCTCTGGAAGCTCCTGTAACGAGGGCTACTTTTCCAGCTAGTTGCTTCATCTAAAAGCAAAAATTCGATACATGGAATTATCATCAAAAAATAATCATCCGTTTGATACGGGTTTTAATTTTAAAAACTTCCAAAGTTATCTTTAACAAAGGAATGACTGTAAAAGAAGTGAATTTCTCTCATTACTCGTTATATCTCCTCTTGAGCAAGATCTATTTTGTTATTTAATTCTTTCTTGAAGTCTTCGAATTCACAGTTTTCTTTCCAGGATTTCGACCCGTCTTCGTAGACTTCTTTTTTGAAAACAGGAACACAGCTCTTGATCGTATCGATCAAAAAATGAGTGGCTTCTATGGCTTCTCTTCTGTGAGGAGAACTCGTTGAAATTGCAATCGAAGATTCCCCGACTTCTACCTTTCTGAAAGAATATAATTCATTTAAAATTAAACTTTCAAAGAAATTCACCCAATTCTGTGGACAACCGCAATTCTTTCTACGTCCGGAAATTTCTCCTTTGTCTTCCAGCAAATTCTCCGGAGTTCCTTATAAGCCATAGATTCATAGCATTCATACTCTAACGAAAGAACTTTTTTCCCTTTAAAGTTATCTCTCGTCGTCCCTAAATACCTATGTATTTTGATAACGACACAAAAAATCCACTACTTACCGATAAAAGTAGAAACTGCACCACAATTCGGCAAAATGACAAATTTCTCTAGTTTTTCGACAGTTATTTCCGAAAATTGGATTCTGATGAGACAGAACAATTTTTTTTCCAGCATCTTTAAAACATTTCGAACAATTTCATCTAATGGATCTGTGCCGTTCTGGAAGGAAATTGAAGTTCCTTGAGCTTCCAACTTCTTCGCAGTTTCATAATGCTCCAGATAAGCTGGCCAGACAATTTGGTCAAAATATCCCGGAAGATCTGCCGGATCGTAGATCCTATTATTTCTTCTTTTTTCACAGGTGTCCTTATCCATAGTAATGAAAATAATGTGATCCATCAATTCAACGACTTTTTCGAGTTCACAGATCATATTTCCTTCCAAAATTATGACGTCTGTTTTCATAGCAACTTCGAGGATGAATTCCCTCATTGTTTTATGATTAACAGCTTCGATGTTGTCATAATGATAAAATAAAACCTCTGGGAAATCATTATGCGAAACTTGTTCGACCAGTTCCTTTTCTTTAAAATAGTCATCTTGACAAATATGAGCGACTTCGAGATCTTTCTTTTTTAACTGAAATCATCAAAAATTAATCTTAAAAACTCAAGCAATTGATTGAAGGATTTTTAACAAATAAAATAACCTAATGATCCTCACCTCTTCGATTATCCTTGTACTTATGGTAGTTTTCCCGCCGTTGGTGCAGCCAGATATTCCAAAAATCGTAGCTCTCATCTTTGCAGCAATCTGTTCTGCTTTCAAATTCTCAAATTAGTAAAAGTATTTCTTCAACAAATATTCCTAGTCTCGAATGAGACAAATTTCTCTCTTCAAACTCTCTCAGAAACTGGTTCTAAATATTAATGAGAATAATTTTTGACGTAAAAAAATCACTACAACAGAGACCTTTGGCCGCACGAAGACAATCGCAAATTGATCAACGGAACATTGTAGTTCCATTATCTATTCCCGGTTTTTCCGATATTACAGACTTCAGAACTGACGAAACAATATCCACAATATTCATTTTCGTCTTTATTGAAAATAATTATTTAAATTCAAAACAAAATCAATTTTTACCCGTCAATCTTAAAGTGCAAAAATAATTATGTTTTAAACGTTTTTCAATATTTCGATTCGAAAGATTCGTCGAAAGAAATGCTGTGTTCGACGTTCTGGGATTCTGCCATTTGGGACTCCAGCAACTGGGATTTATACAATCTCAAAATGGCCTTCGATCTTTCGAGTTCCTGTCTGATAAAAACATTAGACTTCATGTTCCTCCTTAAGACTCTTTCCAAATTTTCTTTTTGTAATTCTGCCAAAGTTTTTTCCATCTTCACTGCGAAAGAAACATGGTTGAAAGCTCCCATGATAGCATAGGCAGTTTGTCTTTGAGCTTCTTCCGACATCAAAATTATCGAAGCTGAACTGTTCGCAATGATACCTGCTGCTGTTTTTTCGCTCGCATTTTCGTTTTCGATATCCATGTCGTCAAATATAGGATTTGGATCTAGAAGGAAACTAATCCTATAATTAATGGAGGAGATAAGACTTACATTCAGCGTCGGGATCGAAATTTTCATCGTTGGTCTCATTTAGGATATTTCCACAAAAAGGACGCTCTGGTTCGGAACAAAAAGAAGCCGAATGATCATCTGCGAAGGCCGTGTTTAAGCAAGTCGCCGCTGTAAAAATAAATAAAACAAATTTTTAAAAGGAAAAACTTACGATTTTCATCATGATGAAGATATGAAAGTTGGGAATGAACACTCAAGTTTGCTTTGTAATTAGAAGCACTTGTGGATTCTATTGTTTCATCGTCAAAATTCTCTACTGGGGTTTTTTTGACTTCTATGGATTTATCAGCACTAAAAGTAACTTCAAAATAACTCATCTTCTGAAAATCGAATTCGACAAAAGAAAACAAAAAATAACAGATATCATCATGGCACTCGACCAAATACAACTCTCAATCAGTTAAAGTAGTCGATTATCTGAGAAAAATCAATGATACAAAACCCGTAGTAAAAATATGATGAATTATTCGTC
This sequence comes from Halicephalobus sp. NKZ332, assembly GCA_009761265.1. NCBI lineage: Eukaryota > Metazoa > Nematoda > Chromadorea > Rhabditida > Panagrolaimidae > Halicephalobus > Halicephalobus sp. NKZ332. The sequence goes on along the minus strand of VOSG01000515.1, from coordinate 4,974 downwards.
ACTTTCACTCAAAGATTCTCTTTTCAAAACAGTTCCTCTGGCTCTCGAAGACGGACGGGAAGAAAAAGAAGAAGTCCGACTTCGAGTTCGAGGACCTTCGAGATCCTTGTTGACATCCTGGCTTGGATTAGCTTGCTTCTTGATATCTTGGCTTGGATTGACTTGTATAGCCCTCAATTCCATCACTTGGTTGTCATCCGAGAGTACAGGAGTAGCAAACACAAGATTGTTCACAACAATCATGTCAAACTTGTTTTTGCATTTAGACCCATCTTCTTTTCTTCCAGGACACCCGACTTGGAGGTTTCTTCCAACGAGACGTCGGATACAGACGTTGTGGAGTTCGTTCTGACAATCCTCGCATGTGGTTGCGGTCCGCTTGATGGTAATCAGCTTGTCGCAAACAGGACAAACAGGAATGTTGTACTCGCGAAGTTTCTCGTCGAGTTCGACAACTGCACGAGGATGGAGAGAATAAGTACTATCATCTGCATTCTGAAATAACATGGTTAAGTTTGTAGTCAAATTAGAAACTGACGATGGAAAAGACTCCAGAAGTGACCAGTCTCGTGAGAAGAGTACCACAGTCGGTCGGCTTCATCAAATTTCCTTCAATTCCAATGTTAGTTGCTTCAGAAAACGGAATTTCTCCTCGATTTGCCGATGTTTGGAAGAGATAAACGAGGATACGGAAAAATATAAGGGTTTCCTCGTTGTTCAAAGAGCAACAGCAATTCAACTCCTTTCCGTACTTGGTCGTATTTACCTGAAAGAACCTTCTTATATTGCTCACAAAGCAAATCCTACCCAAATTACATAGGATTCATTCTGGTAACGTTCGTCCACAACAATCTGGAGTCTCAAAGACAAATTCCGTTTTTCTATTTCGTTGTTTATGACCGAGACGAGGGTCTTCGCGAGGTTCTCTGATTCCAGTCCTGTCTGAGCTTCTGAATTTTCCATATATAAAAGCGTCCAAAATCATCAGAAATCTATCACTTACCTACACGAGTGCCACATGCTTCACAAATTCTTTTGAAAACTTCGATTGTTTTACAAACCTGAGATTCTTATAAAGAAATCATTAAACAAAAACTTACTCGGACACATTGGAGAGAAACGACGAGGTTCGTGAATATTCGATGGGGATTATCAAACTTCTTCGCTATTCGAACGATATCCGTCATGATGGAAAAAATGAAATGTGATTTGAATGAATAAGGAAGAATTCAAATCAAGAGAAACAATTTGAAATAAAGAGAAACCGAAAATTTTGGCAACGAACACAATTCGTCAAGCACCATGCGACAAGGAGGACTTATTCTGACCGAAGTGGCATCAAGAAGATAAAATCTTTGATTTCGAAATAACTTCAAACTACTTATAATTAGAAACTCAAAATAATCTGATTAAGTTCGTCCAGATTTGGAAATAAAGAGTTTGAAAAGTTGGTAAATCTGAAGGAAGGTGTGAAATTTCGAATCATAATTTGTCTATCGATAACCATGCCTGTTTATGAAATCTTCATTAACTTAATTCCATTCGTTACTCGTTATCATATCATATATATGACGAAACATCTCAAAGTTGAAACTATATATCAAAAATTAAATTTTGCTCTTCTTATATTATTGAATTATTCACTCATTGAAGTATGGAAACCATCCTTTTTCACTAAAAATCTCGACTGCTTAGGATCAACCAAATCTGATTAATCTGGCTTTATCTTCTTCTAGTTTTCCCAGAGATTTTTAAATAAATATTTTCACAGTCTAGAGGCATATGCACTCATTTGCCATCCAGGGACTTTGATACAACGAGGAATGAGGCAAGCCATCGATGGTCCACAAGGCACCTTCAATACTCCAGAAGACAGAAGAAACTTGATGCTTCTCATTGAGCTGATTCTTCTTCCATCGATGTCGGTGAACCCGTACTTTTCTCCCAGATCAGCTGTCATTAGAGTTTTCCCTGTCAATTTGTGAACTTTCGGATCATTTGCCAGAGCGACTATTGCTTTCCCAGCGAATTCCACAGATTCTCCCTCGTTAAACATATTTTCTATGGCTTCTGGAGAAACATTCTGAGGATGAGTAACTTTCAATCCTCCTTCCGAAATAAACTTCATCACTACCTTATCTTTCACAGCTCCAGGCCAAAGAGAAACAGCAGTCACGTTTTCATTCTTCAATTCTACGGCCATGTCAGCAGCCATTCTGTCCACCGCCTCCTTCCCGACTCCATATGCGACGCTGAAGGTATATCGCAGACCTCCACCTGAGCTAATATTGACTATTAATCCAGCCTTTTTCTTTACCATCATTCTGGCAGCGTAGACAGAGCAATAATAGTGGTTTCTGAGACCTATGTTGTTAATATCGTCCCAAGCTTCCGGATTCTGCTCGTAAAAGGTCTTTCCACCATTCCTGTTAATGTTACTGACTCTGGAATATGTGTTGTTAACGAGAATATCCAGTTGACCCTGGTTTTGAGTATCAATTTGTTCGAAGAGACTCTTGACTTGAGCCATTTCTGAGTGATCGGTGTAAATTATTGCTGCTTCCCCTCCTCTGGTCTTGATTTCTGAAAGCTGAAGTTTAAAAAGTTTAAAATTAGAGATCCACCTTCGGCGATTTCCTCTAGACTCGGAAGTTGAGTGATATCGCTAGAAAGTGAAGCCTTGGATTGTTCTCCAGTGATGTAGACCTTGGCTCCAGCTTCCCCCAACTGTAGAGCAATCCCTCTTCCGACTCCTTTGGAAGCTCCTGTAACGAGAGCCACTTTTCCAGTCAATTTCTTCATCTGAAAATCAAAATTCAATATATAAAAATACCGAAAAATAATTCGCCAACTCTTAAATTATTTCTGACTGTCTTATCGTATGTATTTAAATATGAAAACACAAAAGGTTTACAAATTAAAAAGTAGAGGTTGTTCTGCATTAAAAAGAGTAATTCCTCTAGTTCTCTAACAGTTGTGACACCTTTCTATATATTTGCCCTATACAGCAATTTTAATCTAAAAATTAGTGGAAGGATATTTTTAAAAATCTGCACTTTGAGTGAAAAAAATTTCGTCATATTGTACGTCACAATTAAGGTGCTAAATAAATACAACAGCCATTCTACGAAAATTTGGGGCGTCCGAACTTTTGCGAAAAAGGACGGACTCAATCCGTTCTCATTTTGTCAAACTATGCTTTTTCAAGATTTTTGTTTTTTTTTCAAATTTTATGTTACTAGTGCAATAACCCACCTTCGGCGGGGGTCGCTCAGATAAGAAATTATAAAGAAACATTAATTCAAAAAGGTGCCTTCTCCTGATCCTGATTTTCGTACCGAAACAATTCCGGGACAAACATTTGCACTTTTTATAATAGTATGAGTATGATATGATAATAGTATGATATAATATGATTTTTTTAAATAATAAATTCACTTTTATTAATTTTATATAACAAACAAAAAACTTCAAAAATTAACTACTTCAACAACTACAAAAATCAGTTTCTGTCTTCATTCATTAACTCAGCAACTTTCTTGTTTTCTTCCACACTTTCGTTCCACCAGAAACGTTCCTTATCTCATATAATAATCGACTAGTTTTTGATAGAAATTCACATAAAATACTTGCTTGCTTGAACTTGTCATTAACCTAAATTATTCGGTTTTCGTTATTAAATTAATGAAATTTATGTGAACTTACTCGATATAAGAAATGTTGCACTTTTAGAAGAATAATCAAAAAGTGTTGATAAAAATTGCTGACGAGAATAAAAAATCCATCTCCTTCTAACGTGTTGGGCAGAGGATTCTTGTACCTTGCAGATAGTTATTGAACAGCCAGGAATTGAATTTTGAACAGAGGCTGATATATAAATCATAAAGTTGAATATGAGTTAGTTGAGAATAACATGAAGAGTATATTTCTTCAACTTTTTAAAAATTATTCACATTCATGATGAACACACGAATAGCGAAAAAATTGTAATGAAATCAGTTATAGATTTAAAAGGTGATGTAAAACATTTATACTGGTTGTTATTTCCAAGAAAATAATGGAAAGAAATTTATTATTTAAAAAAATAACAAAAATTTCGAAAAAGCATAGTTTGGCAAAATGAGAACGGAATGAGTCCGTCCTTTTTCGCAAAAGTTCGGACGCCCCGAAAATTTGACTTTTTATAGAGGCTTGGCGCATGAAAAAATACCCTTAATTTAAAAAAGTGTTTTAATGGAGTAACAACATTGATAAATTTCAAATATTAAATCAAAATTATGAATACGCTTCCAAAATATTGAATTCTAATGTTCAAATTGTGTATTTTTATAAAATGAAAATTGTGATTGCAGTATCATCAAATCCCTTGGTTTTGAACAAATTTAAAAATAGTTGAGCTATTTTGAAAGTTGATGACGTTCGTTATTCAGAAACTGAAAAAAGTGAAATTTCGAATAGCAATCTCCCTTCCGATACCTATTTTTATTTATACTTTTATTAACTTGAATATTATTCGTTACATCATAGTGAAGCTGATAGCTTAGGTGAATTAAAATATCTCAATAGTGAAATTCCATATTTAAAATTTAATTTTCTACATTACTACAATAGATTCCGTTGATTGAATAATTTGGAAACAATTTACCATTAAATATTTTGGATCTTGAACAAAATGGATCAGAGTTAGCTGCTGACTTCGTTACTTTTCTCGTCTTTCTGACAATTGTAAATCTACAATCTAGAGACATACGCACTCATCATCCACCCAGGAATTTTGAAACAACGAGGAATGAATCTAGCGATAAAAGGTCCACAAGGCACCTTCAATACTCCAGAAGACAGAAGAAACTTGATGCTTCTCATTGAGCTGATTCTTCTTCCATCGATGTCGGTGAACCCGTACTTTTCTCCCAGATCAGCTGTCATTAGAGTTCTCCCTGTCAATTTGTGAACTTTCGGATCGCTTGCCAGAGC
>VOSG01000514.1:0-24457 GCA_009761265.1 Halicephalobus sp. NKZ332 | reverse complement strand
TAAGAATGACGACTCAAAAAGAAAAAAGTCTGCTCATTTTTGAAGTACTGTAGATCTGGATTTTCCTCAAGGGAATCATTAAAGACTTTTTGAGCAGAAGTGTTAATGAATGGAATAGTCCCAATTATGGTAGACGCATTGATGGTAATGTGAATCATAATGATCAAGATGTACGTTTCTTTTTTCTCAAAAAGTACAGATAACTTGGAGGGAAAAATTGCAGTATATCTGAAGAAAATAGTCATTCCTAAACCAAGCATAGAATTGATAAAGCAAATAACGCCGATGATGCCGGTAATAACTGTCGAACGAAAGTCAGTGTTTCTGGAGAGGATCCCAATTTGGTAGCCGGCACAACTGAAATGATAAATTAGAAATTGTATATTTTATCTTCATTTTCATAATTCGTCTCACCTCGGAGTCAGGAAAACAGGTTTGACTAACCCCAATACTGTCTCCAACAACAAGCACCAAACACAGTGATTCAAGATTAAATACTTGAAGTTTCCCATTTTTTTGGATTTTGTGATAATGACGTAAAATATGAGAGGAGCCAATATCCAGCAAAGAATCAAAATAGCTGTTGAGTAATGAAAGTAAAACTTCATCAATGTCGAGTTTGGGTTAAGAAATTCGAAAAGCGACATTCTTATTTTTAAAAAGTAGGAATAGTACACTATTCGAATTTTGGTGATTTTTTCATAGAAAAATAATTTGTACAGATGTTTTGTGTCTATATTGGAAACCGAAAGATGAATAATTCATTTAATAAAAGAGTGTTTTTAAGAAATGATGTTAATTTAAATATTCCATCCGTGTATTGGCTAGACAGTAACCTCGGAAACCACCTGAGGATGATGGAAAATTAATTTTATTTTTTGAAAATTACACTTAAACTTGGAAGTTGCGACATACACTAATGTTCGTCAGTTCACGTTTGCAGTATTTATTTTCTTCATCTTACTTATGATAAATACTATCGAGATCGCCGTTTCTGAGTTTCCACCAGTATCTGATGTCTCCCATGTATCACATCTACTAGAATAATAAGTCTCATAGTTCTTTAAATTGTTTAACCCTAGCTTCTATGGAACCACTCCTCGCCTGTTGCATCATAATTAGTTGATTTCTTCCAATGCACTGATTCTCGGCATATTCTCTATCCTCAGCTCGGGTCGACTGATTTACCGGGAAAAGTTTCGACAAAGACTGAAAATCGACATTTAAAAAAGATATTTTAATATCCAAACCTCAATTTTCGACTTCAAAATTTTATCCGCGACTTCGTCATTGGTGGAGTCCAGAGAGTTGCTGAGCTTCTGACGTCTTAGGTAAAGTTCATGGTTGCCCATACATAATCCGAAGATTGGTTTGGCTGCTTTTGAATCCAATACGGTTGCAGCTATATTCTGGAATTGGAAAGGTTGAGTTCTGTTTCTAGATTCATTATCCAACTTACTTCAGTTTTGGAATTCATCAGCTTGACAATGAAGTTCATTCCGCTGTATAATACTTTCGTAATATCATTCCAAACAAAGCCGATTTTCGGAGTCAATTTCTTTCCATGTTCATAAATCGTGATACCCTCATTGTTGATTCCGATATGGATTTCAGTACCCCTAGGCGTTTTGAAGTCGAAGTACTGAAAAATAAGATTCATATTTACTCATTAAAACCTAAATAAAGCAACTCTGGATTATTTAAATCTACTTTCGGTATCTATCTTCCAAGATCTTACTGTGATACCATACGAATCCAGTTCTTTGGCGATTTTCAAGAAATTCACCGACACATCTTCTCTGCTCTTCCCCCTATGAAGTTTCCAGCAGTCGATCACATCCTGCTGGAGCTGTTCTAACGGCATGTTGTATCCCTCGGCTCGGAATACGAGGGCTTTACTTCTTAGACGATCATTATTTTCTTGACTATGTGAACCAGGATAGGTGTCCGAGTAATCTCCTGATTCGGCTTGAAGTGCTAGGGAAGTCAGAACAATGTAATAAGACATCGGGGTGTAGAGATCATTGGATTGGATCTGAGTGTTGATGTAGTAGCAGAAAATGTACTAAAAAGTCCACAAAGAATTAATCTTTCGTATATTGATTCAGAAGTACCTTAGCTGTTTCTCCTTTTAGTTCCTTCTCGAAGTTGGTTGGATAATATTTGACACATAACTTCAGGTTTATCACATCTTCCTTCTTGATGTCATGAGAAGTTATTTTCTTCTGAAGTTTTATCCAGGAATCTTTCCCTTTCGAATTTGTGTAACGGAATCCGAATAAAGATGTGGAGGCTTCTATATTATAGTTCTCCGCAAGCTGATCCATGAGTTCTTGACCAGTAGTGGAGGACTTGATTGGAAGTGTTTTGGATCCATCAGCGACCTTGACAATAACAGTTAGCTGGAAAAAATCCAATTATACAAAGGTTTACCTTTTAAAAATCCATCCGAAAATTAATTTCACAATCCCTACCTCTCTCGGAGCCCTACGGAATAGCTTATTCATGGAAATCAATAGCTGTTTTAACAAGACGGCTTCTACAAGACGTGGATCAAAAGTTTATATAAACAGCCACTCAGCTCCCGCCAATGATAGTCGGAGGAAGCTTATCTCTCAATTGCTGACCACATCTTCGTCGTTTCCAGCCCCCGACTGGCAAGTGACTCATATGGGTGGTATGTCGGTCTAACTGACAAAAACGAAATGACCATGTACGTACTTAGTGATGTTTCTAATTCAATTTAGGAAGGTCGAGAACAACCGTTGTTCGTCCAATTTTCTAAAGCGAACGCTGAAAGATGCACAAAAGTTGATAAAGAAATACAGGAACACATCTTCAAGTGCATCTGCAACATGTTTAATGTCGTGATCGCAATAATTTATATTTACTGAGTTCTAGTGAGAAAGATAGTCATCCTGAGAACTCTAGCTTCCTGTCAGGAAAGCTGAAATATAACAACAAATGTGGAATTACAGTAATACTACAATGAATTCCATACAATGGTAGATATATTTTTAATAAACAATAATATTTAATTGAAATATGTGGAAATTGGAACAACTTTAGTTCATCTTGAATTTTGGAGTAATTAAATTAGGTTAAGTAGGTGAAATTGCGTTTTAATTTCTTCTCTTCAAACCAATGGTGATTAATTTGTCTATGCAGTCTGGAACTTTTTGACCATATGAAAACTCACTTTTTTGACAAATCAACGCTGCTTAGAAATCCCTAGAGTCAGTAATCAGGTGCAAATAAATTTTCATTATCAATGACACCACCGAGGGAACAGCTCACATGAAATACTTCCCTGTCACTTTCTGTCCCTAGGACTTAATGTTAGGTATGCCGCTTGATTATTTTGTCTTCTTCCTGGAAGAACTAATCTTGAGCTATAGCTAATGAGCCGGGAACAAGAAAACTTCCTTTAAGAATTAGGTACAACTATTTTGGGATGAAATTAGTTTGTAATTCCTGTTCTTTGTAACTTCCCAAGTGTTTCTCCTTTCATGGAATTAATGACTGGTTTTTGAAAAGACATAAAATTATTAGTCATGATGGCCTTTTATTTGAAATCTCGAAGTAGAGTTGTATCCCACCATAGAACACTGATGTAGGATGCGTCGGCTTTTTGATTACTGATGTGAATGAGGAAGTATGAGGTTTCTCTTCATGCGTGAAAATTATAGGTTTCTACTGTATTAGACTTGTTTCATTACATGTTGTTCAGTACAAAAATGATTAGGATAAAGAAAAACGGGTTGAAAGTTGTTGATCAAAATACACAAAAATTAAGTTGTAGAGTTTGATCTCGATTTCGAGTAGGTTATCCGAACAGATTGAATTCCCTCTCTATATGCACAAACAAATAACATGGTTAAATGTTTATTTATTTTCAATCATAAACCTTTGAATAATGAAATAGGGTTGTTTTTTTCTGTATTCTCCTACGCTTGACAGTTGTCGTGTTGTTTAATCCCGAAAAGGAAGAAGCTTGGGCAACTTTCAAACAAGGAACATCAACAATTTCCTTCTCTGGAAGACGTCAACGCTTTATTTAAACAGGATTTACTTTTGGCGTGAAAAGGGGAAATATGCCAAGCGGAGCAGACCTTAAGGATGCTATGTTTTGAGTTTAGAACTTGTGAGAAACGCAAATTTAGTCATTTTTAAATTTTTCATCAAAACAGATTCTGTAAAAAAGTCCTGATTTCAGTTAGAGGTAATCAATAATTTCCATAGTTAATTTGTCAAATCAGTCACTGTCCTATCCATAAGATGATTTTCTAGAAATTCCAACTTTCTATAAAGTAGAAAGTGTCAATTATTGAGGACATTGGCTATCGAAATCTTTTACTCAATTTCTTTGAATATAACAGTTTTAAAACTTTAATTTTAATATTCGATACTGTCAAAGAAAGAGTAAACTTTATTGCTCCAATTATTGTCCTTGTGTAAATATCACATGAACAAAAATTAATTTTTTTATCACAATCCTAAAATTTCCTATACTTGTTCAAAGTTCACTTCTTTCATTAACTACTCTTTTGATCATTTAGTACTTTGGTGAGAGCTTCAGATAGTCCCCAAGGTAGTGATTTCAGTTATTTTCCTTTTAATTATTTCCCTCGTTACATCTTCTTCAAGGACTGGCCTTGAGCACTCGAATACACTCCAAGGATAATGTTTAGGATAGCAATTAACATGGACAATTAATCTTCGCTTCTGGTTGTTATCTAACACTCTAAGCGACTTATTTTGCGAAAATGACTCAATTATCTCCTGAAGACATAAACAAGTCACCGTCCTTCATGGTCTTTTGATCTTATTCTTTTTCGAAAACTGAATTTTCTTTATTCATCGATTATCCAATAAGTCTGCCACATTTAGCCCCGAACAAATTCATATAAATTGACTTAACTTTTGCAGAAAGTTTTGTTTATTATTTTAGCTTTTTAGTGAATTCAACTTTGGTCAATAATCCTCCATTTTGTGTTAATTAGATTTTCAAAGTATAAGTTTGCATCTGTTTGCTATTTCTATCAAAAACATTTTCCGCTCTTTTTTGGTTTTTAAAATTTTCCTGCAGTAGTCAAAGCTTTATGACGTGAAAAACTGAATAGCCTCTTGAACTGTCAAGTAGGTTAGCTGTCCTTTTGATTGAAAAGGATCTTATTTGGGTGGCAGAAAGGATAAAACAAGCTTTGGACTTTTTGAATTTCCTTATTGCCTCTTCACATAATGATGTTCGCAATTAGGATAGATTGTTCGGAAATTGGTCAGAAAAATACACTATAATAGAATTAGTTTATTAACCTTTTTGTCCGTTTTTAAATTTGTGGAATTATAAAATAGGGTCAGTATGGTACAGTATAGTACAGTATAGTGTAATTATGAAATTCCATACAGAGGTATTAATTTCACTTTTTCGAGTCCAACAATAAATCTTGAGAAAATTGGTACCTGATTTTAATCAATTAATTATGTCTGTGTATTTTCTTTGCAAAAACTTCGAAAAACTTTGACGACTGAATTTTTAAGATATTGATCGTGACTGACGTTGTAGTAACCGTATTGCATTTTTTAAGATGACAGTTATAACAGACATTGCAATAAACCCATTAGACTTGTGTTTTATGATATCAACTATAAAATACACCGCAGTAACTCCATTAGGTTTATTTCGAATGACTTTTTTAAAGGTTATGGAAATAGAAGTGTGATTTGATTATTGTAATTTCCTCCTCCAGAACTGCACCATGTTTCGTTACTTGCAGATATTAAGTTAGTTTCTGAACCATGTAATGATTTGGTTATTTGAACAGGTGGAATTTTCCTTGCTGAAATGTGACATTATTCTCGAAAAGGATAAACATTTCTGAAAAGAACTCCAATTGTCGAACAAATTAAACCATTGTTGTTTCGAAAAATATTTTTTATCTTTTTATTTTCGACAAAAAAATAGTCGAAATTATTTGCTGCCTTTTGGAGGATTTTAGATTCGGATTTTCCTTGAGAAAAATTAATTTCGAGTTTAAAGTTTGTGAGATGAATTCTAAGAAGGGATATCGCTTAGTGTCCTGGCACGATAAATAGAAATGATGTAATTTGTCCCAGTAAAAATGGGGCTTTTTATATATGAAATATATAAACGAAATTACCTTCTAGCTTTTTACAACTTTGTGTGTGATAAATAAAAACCCAAATTTTTCATCTGGGACCCTCTCCCCCTTGTTTATCCAGAATCTCGTTTTCAAATCTCCCTCTGTCCATTCCGGTACACATCCATTTTTTGCAAGATCCCCTCAACAAACCTTCTCTATGATTAAGTGTAATTAAAAATAGTTTACAAATTCCTCCAACGATGTGTTTTGCTTTTCCCCTCGCCTGCGGCACTTTGTCCATTTTTAGATTTATCCGAGATTTCCCACAAATAAGGGAAGCAGAAAATTTCGGAATTGTCTCAAATCTACAATCAGGAACTCGAGTTGTCAACTCGTTCCGGGTTCCGCTTGTCCGGAATTAAATTAGGTGTTTTGGACAAACTTGGAATTTGAATTTTTTGGAGATAATAATAATTGGATTTTTATGATATTTCGGAAGTCTAGAAGACGACTTGGGAATTCAAAAAAATGACAAGCGGAAGTCGGATTTCTAGCTCTCTTTAATCATCATCTATAAACGTTCCAGACACATTAGAAAGTTCTCTCCATGTTGTATAATAATTATCTTCGAAATTATCTTGTTCCTTGTCCCCTTGGATAATTTATATCCATCTTCCAACCACGTTGGTGTCTTCTGGTTACTGTGATTAGGGGTTTTCATCAGTTTTTCATTATAATAGCTTCATTTTATCGTCTTGTGCAGCGTTTTTGAAAGCAGCAATCACGTGATGCACTTTTACCTATACTCCTATATCGTACTTTTATCCATAATCACAGATCACTTTTGCTTGTAGCCACACATCACACTTTTGTGTGCAATCACACATTGCATTATTATTCATAACCATGTATCGCACTTTTACGTGTACTCGTATGTTCGATTTTTACTTATAATTTCTCATTGGAATGTCAAGAGAAAATAAGTGCTTAAATGTAGCCGGAAGCAATTTTCCCTTCCGTTGTTGAACTGCCAGAGGTCAATCAACTTTAAAGTCGTCTAAAATTGAATTGACTAGTTTTGAAAATTTTTATTCCTAAGATTTTAGCTTTAAACTTTTCCACAAAATATTTTAAATAAAAAATTGAAGTTTTTTATTGTAGTTTTTGTGTTTAGACAGTCATTATCCAATTTTCAAAAAAAGCTCAAATTTAAGGTTTATATTCTTGCATTTTTCTACTCAAATTTTTGTGTTTTAAGTCTCTTTCGTAGAAATCCGAGTAAACAAATTTAAAGATTTTAATCTTAATAGGTACTTATTTTAAGGCCGAAAATAACTGCAAAACAGATTTAAAATCCGCCGAAGAATTTTACCATAAATTAGTGACGTTCGGGATACCGTAAGACAAATCGCTCTTTTATAGCACATAAGGTGCTTTAGAATACCACAAAATACACGTGTAGTTTTATTCTAGGACTATGGCAACAATAGAAATAATTTTGAAAATGTCCAGACATGTCAGATTCTCGGTGCTTTCCTGCTTTCTTTGCTCGAGTCTACCATAACTGCTCTCCCTCATACGATAATCATAGCCATAGTCCATTCGTGCCAGTCATATGTTGATTCTTGGGGTTTGGAGATGCTCGTTGGTCTGTATTTTTCCCATACTTTGTTTCTAGTGTAGACACTTCGGGTGTTGGTATTTTTAATAAATACTTCTTGTAAAGGTTAATATCACTTAAATAAAGCCATGAGAAAGTCTGAAAGTACCCATGAAAAGGTAGAAAAAGGTTCTGTATAATTTAAATTTGCTCCAAGACTTCAAAAAATGCAAAGTTGTCTAATCTTGGTCTCGAAACAAAAATATAATTCCACTTTTATTATGTTGTTTTCGGTCTTTTTCATATTTCTTATTCTCATTTATCTTCCTCCATTTAATAAATATGAAAAGATAAAATGGCATTCAGGAACTATTAAAAATACTTTGGGAAAAATGAAACCATCTTTCGCATCGAACAAAAGTTGAATGTCTCGGTTTATCTCATTGAAAATATATGACTTTCAGCATTTTTTCCTCATATTGACCGGCCCTGGACTTCCTTCTTATAGGGTATACTTTTTTCCAAGTTCTTTTTTAATATTTTATTTTTAGTACAAAAATTCCATGAATAGCTGATCGTTTTCCATTACAGTTTTAGACTGTTGTTGTTTATAAAATCTCCCTGAAATTCAATCCTGTAGGCGTTTTTTAAAAGTATTTGCGACAGCGAAAATTAAAAAACAAACAGAAAACAAATGTGCAGTAATTGGGAAAAGTCATTAAGCTTTCAGAAAAATTGTGTAATGGTCTTTTTCCATGTTAAAACTATATTTATTTTTCTTGCAAAGATATAAAATTCTTATTTTATTTCCTGACTCCTCTTGTGAATCATTTTAATCGGTTTTAATTTATTTCTTTACAAAACTGGTTACTTTGTAAATTCGTCTCTCGAAGATGACTCAAATTTCAGTTTTTATCCCATCCGTTCTTTCCCACATTTTTAATTTCGAACGAAAATTAGAATTTTGAGATGAATTTTAGTCTTTTTCACAATTTCCCAACTCGAGTTGGAAAAAACAAACAATGTTTATCTCGGGCGGTGGAGTATTCTTCATAAAAATCTTGTTAGAAATTAGACATTCCAAATTCAGAAAATATTCAAGTATTGATCTGAAAGTAGGATTATTTCCTCCAGATCCGGATTATACATATTTTAAAGGCTATAATCTGTGTTTTAAAGTCCTGTCGTTCTTGATCTTTTAGGGAAAACTATCTTTGGAGTAATACATAAGTTTTTCGGGGACTAGATATTTATGCTCTTTGGTAAAAGCCAGATAAAGGAGGGGAAATATCCTTTATTTCGTTTCGGGAATTCCATTGAAATAATTAAAATTTGCAGGACATTTTTTGAAAGAATTTATATCGTAGAAAGAAATTTCCAAAATAACCTTATGTCTCAAGAGGGAAAATTTTAAAAATTTAAGTCTGGTGACGAAATCCTAAATAGCTTTGTCTCACAAAATAATCTTTCAATTATATTCTTAAAAACCCATTGTTTGAGGTCTCTGTTTTCATCAAAAATTAAGTCTGCTTTTCCGTCTCTAAAGATATTTACCTTTCGTCAATGGATCTTGATAGACTAATTTCCCAGTGTACCTTATTCTCAAGTGGCCATTACTTCTTTGTCTCATGTAATTTTCCTTTATTCCCTCTCAGAAATTAAATTCACGTGGAAATCTGGCTTGTTACTTTACTACTTGTAGATGTTTAACTTTGGTCGAAATAATGATCACGTTGACGGATCTCTCTTACTGTAACATTTAGTGTCGTCAGATTGTCTAAAAACGTACTAGCAGAAAAGTTGAATACCATTTGAAAAGAAAAATTATTACCCGAATTTCCCACCTTTTGAGATGTTCATTAAAGTTCTCAAAATTACCGGAATTTCTTTTGAAAATACTTGAATGAAAATCTGGATAATGATTCTCAATCTATTTTTTCCAGTAACTATTGCAAATCCCCATCACATCTGTCATTTTTCGAAAACAAGCATCTTTGATCTGACCCACAGCACTAATACTTGTTTTTCTGTCGAGATTTCCAGAGAAATAATAAAACTTTATTGACATAACATCTCTCTGAGATAGTGTCCCTCTATTTTTATTATTTTTTAGATTCCTTCAGATTAAAATATTTATCACAAAATTAATTATGTTTTTTTAAATAAAAAATCCTTTAGGTAAAATAAATATTTTTAAGTCTGATATTTCTGATTACTGTAGAGATTTCAAACAAAGCGAAATTAAACATTTTAATTTCCCTAGTTCTAGATCTTTTGAGGACCTAACAATTTGTTTAGTCTAAAAACATATTGCTTGTTTTTAAAAATCTTAGAGTTTGATTTTTGATATTAAAATGTAGTTTCTGTTGTAAATTATTTAGTTGTTTTCTTGGTGGGAGAGGAATTGCTTGTTTTCTAGTTCGAAAATAATTTCATATATTATTTATCGAACTAAATCCCTGAAGTAATTTTTAAAGTAATTTTACTCTTAAAGATGTTTTTGCGGTAAAACATCAAATGCGAAAAATTTCCAAATTCGAAAGTCACGTACATGGTTTGAAATAAAGAAAGAATTGCCATGTCTGAATCTTCGGTGGGTTTCAGGCTTCATTGATTCTGAAATGAAATATGTTTCTACATTGTTACTTTTCGTGCTGATATATCAGTTTTTAATTTCTCTTGATCTCGACATGAAAACCCGTCTAGACTAATAAATATGTTGAGATATCAATTTTCAGCTCCCTTTAGTCTTAATGCCAAAGTTCATTGATATCAATAGAAGTCTTGTTCAGATATCAATTTTCAACTTTTTAATCTCGACACAGAGATTCATTTGTGAACATGTGTTAAGACACTACTTTTCAACTTTTCCGATCATAGCACGAGAGTTCATCCTTATTAATAAGTATTGTTCCTCATTGAAATCCAGGAATAGGTTTCTCACGATCGGACTCACCCACTTTGCATATTAGATTAATATAATAATGCTGCAATTAAGTCTCATTGAGGAGATCTCCTTAAAAATTCCTCCGTCATTAGCCTCTGAGCCTCCTGAGCCTCCTGACTCTCTATCTTAATTTGCAACTTGGAAAACTATAAATGTGCCAGTTTGTCCATTGTTCCAGAAGTAAAATTTCTGGAAGAACGAGTGCCCAGTTCTTCGCTTTTCGGGTTTCCAGTGTTAAGGGGTCTGGCTTTCCCAGTCGATTGCGTGACTTGATTCTTAATCAACACCCCCCTTGAAGAGCTAACGAATATTTTCAATTTCGGATTATCACTTCAAGAGGATTCTGACGGAATTTGGAAGAAAAACAAATATCTTATTTTTCGTATTTATTTTGGTGTTGATTCATATTGAAAATGGAAGCTACGAAAACCCAGATTTATTATCCTTTTTATCCTTGGTAGTAATGCACTTGAAAATATTTCCTCCCTTTACACCAGGGATAAAATTATATTTTTTAAATTTTTTAATTTGTTATATTATTTTTAGAAACTTTAAGATTAAACCGTGGGCGAACTTTCATAAACCTTGACATTTGGAAAGTTTAATGAATTTCTTTACGTAAATCACACAACCTGCTTGTGGTCCGAATGTTTAAGTTTTCAAAAATTAAACATGTATATCATGTATATGGGATGTGTTTTATTTTTTAAATTATAATTTCACCTGTTATGGGAAACGGAATCTAAGATTTATCACCTTTTTAACGGTTTCTAGATGGAATTAATCATTTCCGAACTTTATCATCTGTTTTAATATTAATATTGCTCTGCCTAAATAAATTATTTTTTAGTTTTCGGTCGAGGAGTTATTAAGTTCATAGTTCTTTAGATAAGAAGGAAACTTTAATCCTTTTGAACGTTTTAAATAAAAAGACAAAATGTTCAATTTTTAAGGAAAAAAATTAATTGTTAGACTTTTAAAAGTAAATATTCGTTTGTTACACATTTGAAAATGCCACTTTCAATTTGTCTTTTTCGAAGATTTGTGTGTTCGTTTTCGTTTTGGACTTTAAATGTTTAAAAGCTTTGTCTTTTTAATGAACATTCCGGGGGATTTTTAAATCTCCCTTGACAGATTGTTTTCCCAATTCCGAAAATGAGAAAGTTTGTCAAAGGTCTATTATCTGAGCAAAGAACTTTTCAGAAAATGCGTTTTCAGAGAATTTAGAAAAAAGTTGATTTTCCGAAGAGTAAAAAATAATTTTTAAAGTTTTTATTGAAGAAATGGTCTTTTGAATTTTTCGACAATTTTAAAAAATAAATCTTTTCGAGAATTTTATGAAAAATTATTCTTCGGAAATTTTAAAAAATAAGTTTGGGCAATTCTTGCTTCAACAAAATTCTTTGCATTTTGAATCAATTGTTCGGTTTCCTCCGAGGCTTCTAGATTACGATTTTTCGCCCAAAGAAGTTTCGCCGCGTGTTCATAATTTAGAGTCCAAAAAACTTTGCAAATTCAATTTTTACAAATTTGTTTTCTTTTCCGGTTGGACCATCTTTACCTTTTTTGTCCAAAACTGATTTAGCATTCTTCGTTTTATTTTTGCTGAACTTTTCAAAGATTAATATTTGCTAAATATAAAAAAGAGATTGTTTTCGAAAAGAAGAACTTTGGAGATTTCCAGACTTATTGTAATCAAGCACTTATGTAAAGTGTTTTATGTTTTAAATTGTGCGATATTTTTTTCGAAATTGTTTTCGATAGAAGATGAGAAACTTGCCTACACGTGTAAGGATAGTTTCGAATTATGATTAATTATTTCTGCGTCATATAGTAGCTTATCGCATGTTCTTATAATGAAGATGTAGTAATTTCACATATGCTCATATAGTAATAGTAGAGTAGCCCCTTATGTATTAATATAGCGAGGATGTAGTACTTCCTCGTATACATATAAAATATGGTGCTCCCTCATGTATTGATAAAGAGGTTATAAGTTCCTCTTTATATTTTAATGTAATGAGGATATATTATCTCACCGCATCTTAATTCAATGAAAATATGGTACTTCCCCGTATTTCTGTATAACAATACAAAGATGCTCAGTTTTGTATCCAAAAAAGACGCGATATTCTCCAAAAACATTTCCAAACGTTTTTCTCGTCATTATTTTAAAGTGACTTTGCTAATAATTAATAAAGATACAGAAGCTGTCCCCAGGGTTACGGTCTTGTTTCTACAATTCAAAGTCTGAAAACTTCATTACAAGTCTTTTTGAGAACCTTATTAAGGCGTGTTAAAAAATCGGAATATTTAATCTTGCCACACAGACCTTTGAAAATTAACTTTCCGACTCATCTGAAAATCTCGAACAATTTCAAGTTAGAACTTTGTCCTTTCTTTAGGTTCTCATCTTAATTTATTTGTTTTTGTTTTTTTTCCACTAATAAGCTCAATCTAAGATGGATATTTTTTAAAAACTAATTAGCAGTTAATTATGAACCGTGTCAATTGCATCTTTTTTTATCACGTTACAACTGTCATTTGTCAAAAAAAGAAATTCATTTCCTCATTTCATCTTCTATAAAATTACTTCTATTTTTTCAGGACAAGATGGAGGACCAGGAAGAGTTGGCCGCCTACAGGGCCTCCATGTACAAAATCGTGATCCCGGTGTTCTTGGTCATCAGTGCATTCGCCGTCATCGCGAACGCCTTGGTCATCATCGCTTTGAGGATGACGAAAGTCAGGAACGCTACAGTGACACTTATATTAAGTCTAACTATAAGTGACATTTGGTGAGTATTTTAAATTTGGAAATTTCCATCTAGGTCTCGAGTATATTTCCTCTTGGGACTGAAGAATTTGAAATTTCTATTTTAAATATTGTTTATATTTAAGTTTTTAAAGTTAATGCTAGAAATATGTTTTCGCAAGATTTCTAAACTTTGTGTGGTTATCTACACTCTTGAAAAACAATTGCAATTGTTTAAATTTTTTCAGGACCAGTTCCATCGTTGCCTTGTCCCTTCTCTACAACAGCTACCTTCCCATTGTGAAGGGCACCTACCCCGACCCCTGTTTCTCGCTCACCCTCGAGATGCTCAGGACGGGTGGCTTGATTACAGGTACTCTCCACCTACTTTTGATCTCCATCCACCACTACATCGGGATCGTCAGACCTTATACGGATAAACAAAAATTAAAAAATATTTCTTTCGTACTGTGTGTGATTGCTTGGCTGTCTCCAGTTACGGTATTGTTCAGTCTGGCATGCTTCATACCAGGACAAGGATATCATGACGACTGCATGAATGTGGAGTTCTACCACGCCAGGGAGTTCAGATTGAGTGTCTCTATTTTATTGGTTCTGATATTCGTCTTCATCACCTGGTGTTACATAAAACTAGTAAGTAATTTTTTTATTAAAATTAAAAACTGAAATTAAATTTCACTTTATTTATTTAAAAATAGCAACTGAATTTTAAGTTTTAAAGTAACAGAAATTCCTTCTTCCAAAACTTTGGCCTTTCGGAATTTAAAGTTAAATAAAGTTCAACTTTTTTATTTTTTCCTAATTGAGCACTCGTTAAGCTAAAAAGGGAAGAAAATTCCTGTCGACAATAAGAAGAAAATGACGAGTAGTCTCGGTCGGGAATTACGGTAGAATTATTAATTTGTCATTAATAATGGCGCCAGGACAATTATGAGTGTTTCCGAACGGAAAAGAAATGCATAAATTAGAAAGCAAAATAGTTTATAGTTTCTGGAAGTATCGTGAGAATGTTCCGTAACCTTTATGGAGAAAAATATAAAATATTTCTTATTTTTGTTGAAAAAAGAACAAATTTCCATTTTCATTTCAACAAATTCAATGACGTTTTCGTGGTGGGACTTTCTTTAGCAAAAAAAATAAATGTCAATTTCTGTTTCCGGGAAAGTGAGGTTACGTCAAACTTCTTCCGTAACAAGTTATCCTGTCACTCTAAAAAGATACAAGGATGTATCATACATCATCTAAAAAAGGATGCACGACTTCATGAGAATTTCAAAAAGAAACCCTTTGAAGTTCGGAATTTTTAAATTTAAATTCTCCTTCCAGACTAGGCTTTAAATTTAATCATCTTCATCCGGATTTCTACGAAATAACTTTAAAAGTTCATAATTTCCATAAACAAAGTTATTCAAATCATTTTCATAACTTTTTAAAAATTAATTTTTTTATTAAAATTTCTACAATTCCAGCTTCTTCTTCTCCGTGCCCAAGCCGCTCATTGGCGGACATCCCGATCTGCTCAAAAGAGAGTTTCTCGCGAAAACAAAACTCTCTGGACAACGATTCTCATCTGCTCCAGCTTCTTCATCGGATGGGCCCCGGCCACTATCCACTTCACTATCACTTGCGATACCTGTGATCTCCTCAGACAACAAAGGTTCCGGGTTTTGTTCCTTTTCTCCTGTATCCAGTTGAGCTTCATTTTGGGGAAAAGCTTGATGAACCCGTTGATCTACTCTCTCAGGATTCCCGAGGTTGATGCAGAACTCAGAGAACTCATCCTCAAATACAGTAGTCCCATCAGAAGACTATTATGGTAAGTGAGATTCTTCACAAAATAGAGATCGGAAATTGAATTTTAATTAATTCTTCTAATTAAAAATCCTTCAGCTTCGAAAACAGCAAAACCAACACTCCGAGACCTCCATCACTCAAGAAAATCATCACGCCAGCAGAGAGGCTGCTGGAGCAACCCAGCTTAACGGATGAGCAATCCAAAGTCGTTACCACCGACGACTCCCCTCTTCGAGTCTCTCTTCATCAGGGATCCGCCATCACAGATAGTTTCCGATTGGCAGACAACGACGACACAGAGTATCTCTAATTTCGGATTTCGAGCTGTAAATTTCGAAATTCCAAATTTCAACTTCTAGATCGCAAAATGATACGGGCAAATCTCAGAATTTAAACGTTTAGTCATCTTTCATTCAAAAAATTATTTTAACTAAAAAAGTTAATAATTTAAATCCGGAATAAAATTTAAAAATAAAATTGATTGCAGTCTGCACCATCAACAGTTATCACACAAGATTGGACTCGAATTCGCTTCAGTAGCGGTCCTAAAAAAATTAAATTAGCTATCATAATGCGTTCGTATAACGGACATCACACCAGAAAAACCAAAGCCCAAGGAAATAAAAATAAAAAACAAAAGCCAAACGAAAAGAACAAAAACTTTTAATAACTGTTAATTCACCTTTTTGGGAACCACAGTAATGGTCCAGAATTTCTTATGTTTGTGTTTGGGACCGCTAAAATGGGTATTAGCCGCTTTGACAAGGGAGAGATGATCAAAAACAAACTTACCGATAAATAGGCACTGACAGAACTTCCCAAATTCGAAATTTTATCTGCAACTTTTGACATTCCTTGTTTCACGCTATCCTTTATATCTGACATTTCTGGAAGTTGATCACTGTAGGAGGAGTAATTATTGGGCGGCTTCTGTCCTCCTCCAAACAAATCTGACGATCCGATTCCTTTCGAGCCTTCGAACTTCGATAATGTCGATCTAGTTTCGTAATCCAATTCGTTTCCTTTGCCGAAGAACTGATCACTGGAAATAGCCTTGGCGGAATTAAACTTTCTCAAAGTATCTTCAACCGAAGCTGTCGAAGAGGGAGCCGCAAATCCGGCAGACGATTTCCCATAGGAAGAACTTGAAGTTGTTTTCTTCGGGGCAGGATCAGAATAAGCGTCGAAAAATGCGTCACTATCCAGATTTCTTGATTTGTTCTTCGAAGAAAACAAGTCATCGGTTCCCTCGGTCTTTTTGTCGTCAACGATTTCCCATTCGTCTCCGAAATCCGAACTCTTAGCGGAATGAGAAGCCTTCGATGGAACTCCTTCTTGTTGAATTGTTCTAATTCCAACGGAATGGCTTATTGTCGATCTTCCGAGACCTCCGATACCTAGTCTATCTACGATTTCAGCTTTATTTGGATCGGCAGATTTCAGTTTTTCTTTGGCTTGTTCCGTTTTTTCGACTTCCTTCATTAAAAATTTCGAGGACAATTTGGCTTCGTCCACTTTCGGTTCCTCTTCTTTCATCGCCAATTTCGCAAAGTTCTCCCTTTCTTTGTCAAAGTTATTTGCCTTCTCTTCGATATCCTTAAAGTTGGTCGAAATCTTCTGAGCTCCAAATCCACCCTTCTTGGCTCCGAGAGTAGCTTTCTTCACAGGCTTCTTGGCGGCGGGCTTGACTGCTTCTTGGGCAAACTCATCAAGGTGGTCATCATTAGGTCCAAGGAGAGCTTCTTCATTGGCGATGGGCTGAGCTTGAGGAACTTCTGCCTTTCTGATGACTTGAGCAGTGTCTTTGAAGTCCTGTTCGAAGAAATCCTCTTCGCCCTTCTGGGTCGGTGAGAGAGGAGCAGGTTCCCCAGGTGTATCAATCATCAGCTTCGTTCCGTACATTTGCTGCGCTTTCGTCGCCAATTGGGATATTCTGTCCTGAAATTTCAAAAGTAAGTAATTCTAATATTGGGAAAACCAAAGAGTTCAAAGATGTAAACCAACCTTGTAAAGTCTCGAAGCTTTGCTGTTGTATTTCTGCTGTGCATCTGTCGTGTTACAGCCGTGTTGCTTGAAGAACTGGGTCTGAAAGAACCTCATACATCGATTTTTGTATATGGATCTTATATGAGTCTGCACAAAATTCTGTTTAAAATCGGAAACTTACAGCATTGGCGTTTCCTCCGACCTGCATCCCTCTCAGCTGATGCCATGTCCAGTTGGTATCTAAATTAGTCGATCTTACGAAAGTAATATGGACGCCCAGGTTTCTGTGGGTTGCAGAACAATCAATGCAGATGAAAACTCCATATGTTACGCTGGACCAAGTCGGATTCCTAGCTCCGCAATCGAAACACGTCTTGTTCGCCGGCATCGCCCTCAGTTTCCTGAAGACGATGTCCAAGTCGGTTTTCGATGGTTTTTCGGAACTCATGGTGGAATCTAAAAAGGAAATAATTCAATAAGCACAGAAATAAAAATTGCACGAAAGTCAATCGATTCTTTGCAGCAACAGACAACTCTGAAATTGATTCGCAGACTCAAATGGTCAGTTTTCGTCAGTCAATAAGATCGAAAAGACAAAAAAACCAGTTTAAACAGTCGTTTTTGAAGAAAGTAACAAAGGATCCAGACGGGAATGGAGAGCGAAAAAATAAAAAGGAATAGGCGACGTGGCTTTGATCGGAGACTGCCTGGTTGGAGAACCCCACTTCCAATTTTCGCTGCGGGACTTTCCGATGGTCATATTATTATAAAACAAAACAGTAATCCAGTAACGTCACATCTTATCTTCGCTACAAGACATATCGATGGCCACGCATCATAATATTGTAGAAACTGAACAGCAGAGAACTTCGCTTTCGGTTTTCGCTCCGAGACGTGTCGACACACATTACACGTTGTCGTGGAAAAGAACAGCTGCTGTTCCGAAGTTCCCCACAAAAATCCTACCATTCTCGGAAGACACCAGCTCCAAAATCCCCCGTTAATTAAAAGCCAAAACTATAGTGCTTTTTCATAACTCGTACTTTTCTTAGTAAAATCTCAAAATTGCATATTCTTTTATTCGGAGTACCAAATAAGGGGTTAAGAATAAATGAAATAACTCCGGATCCGAAAACACGAAGTTCGAAATGTAGTAAATAACAAATGAAACGAAAAACGTAAATCCAGTGTTCAGGCCGAGATTCATCAAGTATTTCTCTCCAGTGGTCTCATGGAGAGCGTGAGCGGCTTGGTGATCTCTTCTCGATTGGGGAACGGGAGCGGCTCTTGGAGCGCGAGGTCGAGCGTCTCGGGGGAGAAGCCGAGCGGGAACGTCTTCTTACTGGAGACCGGCTTCTACTTCTGCTTCTGGATCTGAAGAGAAAAATATATATCGGTTAAAAAACACAACCAGCGGCAAGTGATGATTATTATTCCAACCTGGGTTTTGCTGGAACCGATATCCTGTTCAATCCGACTGCATTTTATCAGCCCGGCAATGCGCAATGATGGACTCTGCTTATTAAAACGCGAAACCGCAAAAAAACAGCGCAATCTGTCCCGTAATCAGGAAACCCGCAAAACTGGATCCCAAATTTTCATCCGCAACTCTGTGCTGACCGGCAACTGTGATCGGCAGCCAGGAGTGAGTTTAAAAAGTGAGGTTAACTGGATTCCAAAAACCGGGGAGAGCAGCTCTGGAGCAAAAACTTCATCAACGCAAGCAACATACCGGCGACGATCATCACGATCCCTGTCACGACCACGGGAACCTCCTTCATCAATGGGACGATCGTACTTCGCGAAGCTGACGCGGATCTCACGTCCATCGACGTAACGCCCGTCCATTTTGCTGATTGCGTAATCGGCATCCTTCCGGCTCATGAACCGGACAAATCCAAATCCCCGGCTCTGACGAGTGTGACGGTCTCTTGGGATATGGACATCCCCTATGTCACCATATCGCTCGAACATTCGACGGAGTTCGTGTATAGTCGTTTGGTAAGAAATATTGTCCACCTGAAGGTGTTCTCGTTCGAAATAAAACCCGAAAGAAAACTCACTTTCAATGAATGCAATCCATTAATGGATGGTGGAGGACCTCGTTGACGATCACGGTAGGACATTTTTGAGGAAGCTGAAGAGGAGATAGAAGAAACGTCCCCAAAATCAATGGAGAACTCGAAAAAGACAAACTGGCGAAGGAGAAAAAGCGGCAAGGGAGCGTCGAGCAGGTTTTCGCTGCGGGACTTTCTCTGTCCCCAGCCTCGTGTCAAAGGAAAGTGTCTTCCAATGTCTCCAGTCTCTCCTCGGAAGGAAAACACAGGTCAGCCAAGTGATCAGAAACTGGGTGAAAACGTTTTTCTCACAAAAATACCTATCCGAAAATAAGGGTGAAGAATTCTTTATGGCTATTTCAAAGATCAGGTTCTTGGTGAAGAATTTCCTAATTGAACAAATAGATTTATTAAAGAGAAGAAACAAGTCAACACTTTCCGTGTTTCTCTTTCAAAAATTGGATAAAATCCCGATGAGAGGCATACAGAGGTACTTTGTCGTCGATGGGGATCCACCCGACCCCGGCGGCGTCGTCTCCGGCTTCGAATCTGCAATCGTCCAGAAGTCCCTCTTCGTCGTGGAAGTTGAAGACGACTGTTTCCATCCAGGAGTTGTCTGTGTTCCTCGGGTCGTCCACATAGCCACGGAACAACTCCGTTCCTTTCTCCCAGAAGGCCTCGAGGTTCTCTGCCGGGACGTTCCCCAAGGCTTCCTCCGTGAATTCCCGCCTCAGGGTCTGCGAAACATTCTCTCCTGGATCAACCATGCCTCCGGGGATCGCCCATTCGCCTGAAATAGGTGGATGGATGAGGATTGATATATGAAGAAGGGATTTCAAACCATTGTCATGACGTTTAATGGCGACAAACTCGAGTTTCCCATTTTTGATCCTCGACACTATCGGATCGGCAGCGTGGTTGGGTCCCCATCGACCCAGAGTCCCTCTTCCCCTTAATCCCGTTCTTCCTATGGGGTTCAGAGGTCTTCCGTCATTGTCAAAAGCGTAGACGCTGAACGTTTTTATATGAATTTGGTTAGAGAGCGAAACAAACCAAAAGTGAGATTTCCTATTCACATTGCCGTCGATTTCATTAAATTGCAGATTTCTGGGGTCTTCTGGATCTGCCCAGGGTTTTCCTTTGAGGGATTCAGAAGTGTATTCTGCTGGCTTATATTCCGGCCAATCAACTGTCCATGGAACCTTGTCTTCAGGAACTGGAGTCCGGAAAACATTGCTCCTTAAATAAGGGATTTCTGAAAATGCAATTCAATGAAAATCTTGTTTTACACAATAATTAGAACTTACTAATATCTCTGCATTTAGTGTGAATCATTCTAGCGAGTCTAAACATGGAAAGAAAGAACTATTAAACAACAAACTGAAATTTGGCGTAAGGAGGCTGGCCAAGGGATGTTGATGTTTTTCTCTGTAATTTCATAAGTTGTCCACTTTGAACCAAGTGGGTTTCAAAAAAGAGTTGATGTAAAGAATTTAAAAGCAAGTAATCTTTTGATATATGAACATTCAAAACAATTGAGAATTTCTTAAGCTTTCTAATTTTTATGGAAAATCCTCGAAAAGCGATATATAATGAGAAGGGATTTGAGATCAGGGAAATCTCCACCGAGGTACTTGATCTTACTGAGAAATATAAAAAGATTCGCAATTAACACCCATCCTAACCAGTAAACCCAACAAATCGCCTCAGGGTACAACAAAAACAATTTATTTTCATACAAAACAACAATGAGAAGTCCATTCTCGTTCCATATGCACTTAGAAGGCAGCACGGTAACCCTTGAGCAATTCATTGCATTTGTTGTGAATCACCTTGGCGACTTCTTCATCCGGGAAGGTTTTGAGGAGTTCAGAAACATAGTTATCGACGTCTATGACGAGATCCAGGAGCTGTTCGGGATAGTAGTTGCATGAGTATCTTTCGAAGCTATTCAGTTTATCAACCTAAAAATATCCGATTATATAAAAATCTATTAAAAATAAACCCACGATGTCTGTTCCACGCCACTCCATTTCAGGGCCACACCAATAGAGGTCAACCAGATGACTGAAGGATCGACGGAAGTTATTGCCCTTGAGGAAGACCAGGTTTCCGTAATAGCTTGTCTTCTCTGGGTTGTTGAAAATGACATTGACAATGGTCTTATTCACTCTGCTATTGCGATGGAGTTTCTTCCATATAAAAGAACGAATATTACCGAGAATCTTAGACATAATGAAGTAGAACTTAACCAAGTTTACAGCAGACTGAAAAAGTTGAAATTACGTCATTTCGAACAACCGTGAAAAAGAATAACGCGTTGAATCACGAATCCTACAAATTAACTTAGAAAAGAAAACTGAATGGAGATAAAATTTTAATTAAAAGAATAAAATAATATCGAAAAAAAGTTCTAATAGATTTCAACGTTTCGACCGGTCGAGTTTCAATTCGAATAGCGGAGGAGAAAAACAAAGTGAAATACACTCATGTTTGGTTATCAAACATGGGTATTGTGGATGGCTATCAAGGAGCAAGGAAACGAGGACAGCTGACTTTCCGAGAAAGCATGTTCCAGCATGATAAAAGCCCTTTATTTTCGGCGATTCAAGCCGGTCTCTTCGAAAAGTTGATATACCTAATTTTTCAGTAGTCTGTCTTGCTTTCCGTAAGACTGATTGGGAAGTGACGAGGTCGAATCGTTGTGAAGGAGGAAAAATCCAAGACGAAGTAGCAGTCTTATTCGCATGGTTAACGTCTTTTTTCAAAAGATAATTCGGGGAATTATTTGACGTTTATATTACAAGGTCGGTAGTGATTCAATGTTATCAGGAAAATTTGGACAAGGCGATTCTCCTTCTCGTGCTATACCTTGTCTATAAAAGTCAAGGAGCCTGAACTGCTGATTTCTCAGAACCCAATTTCCTCTATCTCACCCATAGGATAACGAAGGAATTGACGTGTTTATTCTAGTTTGTATTTCATCCATTTATGCTTCTTACGGGGTGTCTGTAGTTATTTTCGCCTATCAGCTTAAATTGAATCGAAAATTAATGAAGAACAAAGTACAGAGGTCTCTCATGCTTATCCTTCCTTCTTTTTGTTTTTATATATTTGTCACATTTGAAATCCAGGATACAAAGGTATTTATGACGATATTGATGCACATATTGTATACTCGTTGTTTAGTGGATCTGTGTACCACGTTATATTTCGTGAAGCCTTATCGGAGATTTATTCAAGAATGTGTTTCGAGAAATCTGGTTTGGAAAAGTGCTAATGTAGTGTTTATTGTTAACAAGACTATTAAAGCGAATATTATTTACAGTAAAAATTATGTAAATGCTGACAAATCCTGATCAGAAGTTAATAAAGAAGATTATTTCGAGTTTATTTGGACGAATATTAATTTAAAAAACGAATCTGCCATCTCAGAATAACGATTTTGATAATAAAATTATTGATTGTTGCTTTCTCAAGGTGATAAATTGCATTCGGTCGCTTTTATCGTTACATGATTATTGATTCTACAAGCTATTATAAAATATCGTTCTTATTTTTCTGTTAAAATGTATTGGAGGAATTGCGATGGCCGTGAATGTAGACCAGGATGGGGGTATAACGAGTCCTTCGGGAAGTTCATACCTGTCGAGGGAGATCCTTCCAACGTCACGTCGGAAGTAAAAAATGAGTGGCAATTTTCTGTTTATGAGTTGTCTTCGACTTCGATTCCGTATCTTGTGGGTTCTTGCATATTAATCAATTTCATCAGCAAAATTCTAGCCTTTCATAGATCTCTTTCTTGAAACAAAGTGCAAAAAGCTTCTGGATTTTCAAATTGTCTTCGACGATGATGAGTATTGGCAAGTTCAATGTTATTTTCTCAGACGGAGAGAAGGGTCTGGAAGATTCTCAAAGTATCCATCCAATTGCAGTCATTTTGCCAGGTGGATAGATTATGGAGTGGATATGTGGGTGCAATTTCCGAAGACGGAATTTCTAAAAAGATATGAAGATGTAAGATTTGTCCATATCAATCTCGTCGATAAAAAATCTAACTGAACTAATTTTCGACTAATCCATAAGATATTGTTCGTAGCAATAATTCCAGTAATTTGAATGATAGATGCGTTGCTTAAAATTTTCTCCAATTTATAGACTGTTTTCTACATCCATTTTAGTAATATCCTTTTTCAGATAATAGACTTGGTTGAAGAAAGGAATCTCAATGAAACTCAAAAGAAACTCAAATGCAGAGTCTTGATCAACTATGACAAAGTCAGAGAAATTACTGTAGAAGAACTCGTGAAGTTTATGAAGGAACTGGATGAAGGAAAGCACCTTCAATACGATATCCCTGTTCGTTTGCATAATGAGGCATTGACTCAGGGAATTCGAGAACTTTCTGCCAGCGATCTCTTTCCCTTTGGACTTTTTCTCTCATGCCTCTACTGTACTTATCGAAAAATGGAAATGAAAATGGCAAAAGCTGGATATCCAGATATCCTTCCAGATGTAGATTCTGAACAAAAACAACTTGTTGAAATTTGTATCAACCTAGGTAAAGCTAAAGAAGAATACAAATCGGTAGATAAAAAAGATTTCTTGAAGATGTACCCGATGTTGAAGAAGCTCTTCTTTTGTTACATTCATTATATTAAATACTTAATGGATAATGGAATTGATATGGATGAAAATAATGATCTTCCGGGAACTGTTGACGAAATGATATCATGGGTACAAAAACTGAACACTTGGTTCCCAATAGAGATCAACAACAAATGGGAAAACTGCATGGGTTCCTTTATTGGAGCTCCTCGCGGCTTTGATCGAGTTATTGAAGCACTTCACAAAACAAATAAATTTGAGAAGTGTCCTGTGATTGCTGATGACAAAGTAGCTGAACCATACATTATAGACGAGAACAAGAAGGCAATTATATTTGGGTTCGTGGATATGGAAGAAGCTGAGAAGGTGGAAAACCCCCAAGATTCTACTCCATTTGGACCTAAATGCTTAGAAAACTGTATTAAAGATCCAAGGAGATGGATCTGCACTAAATGCGGAGAATTTGTTGGAACCAAACTTAATCCTAGTGGAGAACAGTCTTTGGTGTGCTCTTGTGGGTCAAAAAGATACAGAGAAAAACTTCTTAGTTGTCATCATCCGAGTCACCGATCACAGAACCCAAAT
>VOSG01000513.1:0-14417 GCA_009761265.1 Halicephalobus sp. NKZ332 | reverse complement strand
TGATTTTTTAAAGATAATAATTAAAGTCATCATAAAATTACGGTCATACCCTAAATTAACTTTTTGAAAATTAAAGTTAATATTTAAAATATTAAAAAAATTTATTTCAAAAACATACTCGTTAAACCCCAATTTTTGGGAATCAACTTTGATATTCGAATTTCAATCATTATAGAAATCCATAACCTTGGAAGTATTTTCATACTTTAGATCCCGCATTTTTGAAGTTGAAATTCTATGATTTATCTACAAAAATTGATAACCTTAAAAGTTTGGTTTCTAAAGCTTAAGTCGGCATTGAAAGATTAGCTTCTATACAAATTGATAACATTAAATACGCTTTTCAAATGTCAAATAATAATTCTAAAGTTAATGTTTGGAAAAATATATGTCCCTAAATACTTTTTTTTCGAAATTTTGCTTGAGATTTGAAAAGACTAATCATCAAAAAATGTAGTTCTTTCCAGGATATGCCCATCCCTTAAGCTATTATTTTTTGATTAAGAATGGTGTGGGAAAAATATAAAACAGTTATCATATCAAATTATTCTCCACCCAAAATCCTGTTTCTCGAAACAATTTTTTCATTATATTCGCAGCTTATCATCTAGAATATAAAAATTTTTCTTATCTATCTTTTTTTTCAGTAAAAATGTTATTACGGTCAACGATTAATTTTTGAAAATGATAAGCGCTAATTAAAAATTTTTATCAATCTTAAAACACGGATTTAAAAAATACTTATCTATGACAAAGGGTTTTTTTTATTAAGGACTTAAAAAAATTATTAATTTCCTTATCAATTAGTAAATAACTTTTTTATTGAAAAAAATAAAACAGACCTTGTTTAAGCTGAAATAAATCGGAGTATTGAGGATACAGAAAATACCCCCTACGGTATGAAAGGCCAATTGAGTACAATCAGCAATCCCTAGGTGGAAAATGAATTTGAAAGCAGAACTTCCGAACCTTTCCTTTTGAGTTGAAATTAACTAAAAATGTTATAAAAGTAAATCCAACAATTATCCAAAAAAGTGAAGACGATTTAAAATCTATTTACCGTTAATATCTTTGAATAAATTAATAGAATTATCAGAGAAGTGAGAATCGTACAAAGTCCACAGAAAATTTCGATCATTTTTGCTTTCTTTTTTTCGCAAAATTTCCTCAGGCATTGATGATTGTTTTTTTTCTTTTTTTTAAAATAAAGATAATATTAATTAAGTTGAAAATGAAAGTATATTTTGACTTCAGAGAGCTTCGGAAAAATTATGTATTGTATTGATAAAAATGGAAAAATAACAATTGACTCTGTTATTATAAGGAAAAAACACGAAGGATATTTATTTAATAAAGAGCTCAGATTTTTCATTTTAATACAAGTGGAAAAACAATAATTAATTCTGTTACCATAAGGAACAAAAATATGAATGGTGTCTAGAGGATAAAGTACAAATTTTTCACATAAAGTGAGTAGAAAAAGTAATATATTCAATGCAATTGCCCTGATCAGAGCAGAAGAACTATACTCTAATTTTGCGAATTAAAAATCTGTAATTCTTTTCAATTATTATGTTCCAAAAAAATACTTGAGAAATACTATTGCAAATTTAAAAAAAGAGTGATATTCTGTTTATTCATTTTAATTTGTTTATGGAAAAAAAATCTACTGGCGCCTTGGTAATCTATTCAAAGATAGAATTTAGAAGTATCTGACTGTATTTCAGTTTAATTGTAAAATATAAAAAATTGAAGACTAAGAGGCATTAAAATAAAAACTGAAAGGAATTGACATTTCATTTTGATGACTAGTTTTTTCATGCACTTTTTTGGGATTTTTAAAGATACTGTGTCACAAATTTTATAGGATAATTTTAAATGAAAATATGAAATTTGTTTATACTTTCCGAATTTGGTTCTTCATTAAATTAACAAAATAATGTAAATAATGAACAGTGCCTATGAATAAACATATTGGTTATCTTCATCAAATCACAGCCCTGTGCTCGAGAATAAGAGCAAATATTAAGGACAAACTCCAAATTCTTAATTGCCATTTATAATCTTCGACTTTTCTAATGAGAACTCTATAATTCGAGGAATTTGATCATGATCATTTGTACGAAATTTTTTTGGAGGAAAACATTCCATTCATTCTAAGAATTTTGATTTCGTCCTTTATGATTACAGTATTGGGGTTATTTCGCAAAAAGTTACGAAACTTTAAATTTAATGGTTAGAACGCATGATGTCTTCTAGAAAATTCCGATTTCACAAGCCCACACAAAAGAAAAAGATTTCATAACCTTATACAGATAAGGGTTTCAAAACTGCA
This sequence comes from Halicephalobus sp. NKZ332, assembly GCA_009761265.1. Taxonomy (NCBI): domain Eukaryota; kingdom Metazoa; phylum Nematoda; class Chromadorea; order Rhabditida; family Panagrolaimidae; genus Halicephalobus; species Halicephalobus sp. NKZ332. The sequence goes on along the minus strand of VOSG01000513.1, from coordinate 12,082 downwards.
CTTACTTCCAACATAAGTATCTTTTAATTTTTTGGGAAAAAAACTCAACTTTATAAAATGTTCATTTGTAAAGTGATCAGATGATTTTTTAGTAAAAGTTTCAAAAAGAGATCCTCGATTAATAATTTAAGCCGCTTGTGAGGTTTCTTGTACAATTATTTCGATCTATTGATAAGCATTATAAATAATTACAAATTATTATCAATATTCGTTTATGGAGCTAATAAAAAATCAATAAAAAGGGTGGAGAAATTCATAAATATCAATCAAAGCTGACTCATCTTTGGTTTTATCAAATTATTTGAAAGTATATAAAAGCTTTCGAAAACTGTCTTTGCCATTTTGTTATCACTCCGAGAGTGGAGCGCTTTTTATTTTCTCTCTAAAACGAAGTTACAATATGCCTGGCCACGAAGAACCAATTGATGAAGGACCTCTTTGCAACCGGCCTTTTTCACTTTGTGATTCTCCTGATAGTTCTAAATTATGCGAAGAAATGGAGAGGTTGGATACTCTGAAATCCCGTCCGGGGGACCTAGGAAGCGAATTAAGTATCGAATCTAATATATCTGCTCTGGACATGCAGCTATCAAAAATGCAGCCTCCTAATTCTCCGGAGAAGACGGTGGACCAACTGTTCGATTCTCTTCCGAAGCCATTCCTGTCGGATCCTATAGGAAACAGGAAGAGAGTCGAGGAGTTAGATTTCCAATTCCAATTATTGTCGGAACCCTCTTCGAGCAAGAAAGCCAAATTATCTGCGGAAAGAAGAAGAGGAAGACCTCGGAAGGAAGAGATTTCCGAGAACGAAGATCTCAGAACAGTCGCAAAACGGATGTATGCCAGAGCTTATCGAGAAAATGTAATTTTTTAAAATCATCTCAATTCTAGGATCATCAAAAATTAACTAATGTCTATTGTAATAATATCTTAAATTTCAGATGAAATCCAAATACGTAGAGACAGAACACGAACTTCATCAAATAAAAAAAGATTTTGCCGACCTCAAAGTTCGTCACGAAAAACTCGAGAAATTAGTAGAACAGTGTAATTTTTGTACGTCCAGTTGGGCTCTTGTGAAATCTATGAATATCGATCCTGCTGTCCTGCGAATGGCATACGATACGCTCAGCAATATCAAGAGCAACTCGAATTCTCCTCCTCACAGATCTTCCAGCAGGTCCTCCCAAGGTTCTATTATTACCAATTAGTATATATAATGCCCTTTAAGCCAAAGGAAAATAAACCATATTATTTTATGTTAGCCGAAAATCTTATTCAGCAGAATTTAAAGATAAGAGTATTTGTTCCTAATAGTGCATCTGCATTTTCAATTCCAATTAGTGTTATCTCCATCATTATGACTACTGTATCCACAACAAAAAGAAATCTCACAGTGAGGAAATCTTTACTAATATTGTCAACACAGTGGAAAATGGAGAAGGTTGGAAACATCTACTTCACGATATCCTGCTATTATAATGGATTCAATTATTCGGTACTTTTCTGACTAAATTACGACAGGAAATAACTCTATACTTTAGTAACTTTTTGTATTTTAATATAATCGGAAATTAAATAGTGTATAAGAGAAATTTCAAAGAAATCTTTTCTTTATCTTCTATTACAATAATAGATCACACTGATTGTTTCTTTTTTAACTAATGTATTAAATAAAGATGCTTTATAATGAATATTTCCCTTTTTCCAACATCAGAGATAGAAGAAATTATATGATAAAGGTTCTTCATTAACTCTCACTTGCTATAGTGATAGTTTTTTATCATTATTTCTTCTATCATTGTATACATAAAGAAAAACTGTATATAACATGTTTTTATTGTGACGTACTTTACAAAAGAAGTTTCATGGCAAAAATTCACTTCTATTATCTCTCATCTATCAGACTACCGAATGGTCTCCATTGTTGATTTACTATATTGTAAATATATCTATGAAATACAATAATGTAATGATCTTATGCACTCCGAAATGTTAGAAAATAAAAAAGCCATCACACGAAATAAAAGTCTATGATTCATTTTATTTATTTTATTAGTTTAACTATCTAAATTCAAATTTAGAAAATACGCCTACCTTGTTTAGATGAATAATTCAAGATAGAAATGACTCATTAGCAGTAAGAATTTGATCTTCGGTGACTACGAATGGTAGTAGTATTCATGTCGATTCATTTTTAAGTATAATCATTTTGGATTTCAAGTCAAAAAAGTAATTATCGTAATCGTTCTATCGACGCCATTGATAAGAAGTCCCAAAAAAGTTATTTTTAATAATTAATAAATAAAAGATCTAGTCGGATATATCAATGAACTTGGTCCAAGATTAAGACAGTAATTGTTGTAGACATCTTCTCTATTGATGAATTCATTTTTAACGTATGTGTTGAGAGTGAGAACAATTCTCGTCAAATCTCGAAACCGTAGTTTGTCTCCACACTGATGTACAGTGCTTTACTGAAAAGCTCTATAATAAATAGATAAAATAGTTTATAGAAGCAATATTTCACGAATGGACAGAATCAAAAATTGAACACAACTAACTGATCGAACGGCTTTATACTGTTCGGTTAATGTTAAAGAACTTCTCGAAAGAGAGTAGTAAGAGCATGCCAGAACTAGTATACTATAAGCAAAGGAGAAAGGGGGGAAACAACGAGTAAATCTTTCTAGAAACTTCTAAGGGTTGTGAGCCTCAACACTCACTTTTGTAGTTCCATTAACATTAAAATATAATTTCACTGTAACTGTATGCATTGTATGTAACCACACCCATTGACTTAACAGATCTATACTAACATGTTTCTCCTCAAGCACGATAGTTATTGTCATGTTATATGTAATAGTAAATTTATTAATCATTCCTTGAAGTTGTTTTGTACACTGGATGTATTGAGTTATGAAGTGTAAGCTGAAGAGAAAAGCAGTCCAAGTTCTATTGATCTAAGAGAGAACCCGAGAATTATTCTCAATTCCGAAACAAAAGGAATCAAGCATTTCTCCAAAATCTGTCTCGGAATCCAGATGACAGGAAGATTTGTGCATATAAAGAGTTTCAATTGAATAACTTGTGGATATGTAATATTTATCTCAACGATATTTCTTTCTCTTCTTAATAATACTTTGATCTCTCATTAATTTGTTATCTTATTGGGTAATTGGTCTTTTTTGGTCATTTGACTATCTTATTTTTAATTCAAATTGTTCAAAGATTATTTTTTTATAATAACACTAATGAGGATCAAACATTATCAGAGAGTAAATTTTACTGAGTAAATATCGTTGGGGGTCAACTGATGCAAAAATAGAGACCCATAAGAAGAGATGTTTAGTGATTGACATTTCAAAACCTGATCAAAGATCTCGAAAATTGTTCTCTTTTTGATCTTAGCTGCTTATGTGATGAAAAAAGTATAGCATGTGATATTGTGATAGAAATCCATAATCTTCACACCGAGAATGAGAACTATCTGAAGTACTCGACATCATCTTGATCTAGATATCTACCTTCTGAAGACTCCTTTTTGCTTTCTAATTAAAACAAATCCATACAGTAGTCGCTCAAGTTCAGAATTAATCCATTTGGTAGTATCGAAAGTCATAATGTGATTCAATTCAGTGTATAATCTCCTTTTTATTAAATTTTTATTTTTCGTAAAACGATTTTTCAACAAAAATATTCCTAGTAACAACAATTTTCACTTTTTGAAGATCTTTGGGTTTTAAAAAGTTTGAATAAAAAAAGAATTCAGGAATCAAAGTTTAAAAAATCATCAAATTTCGAAATAATCGTTTCAAATTCGTTTTTTACTCTCCAATTTTTCGTAAATTCAAGTTCTTTCAATTCTAAAATCAAATCGTTTCCAATTAAATTTCAAAATTTAATCATTTTTTAAACTTTTTTGATTTTCAAATTAATTCTTTTTTTTAATTAGCTTTTTGAAAAGTTTAGAATATTTTCCTATCATTCCCCTAATCATTTCTCTTCATAGCTTGATATTGTTGTATACCGCAAAAATAATCAAACTTCTTTGTCAAGAAAACAAGGGAACGTTATCTATGAATCTAAAAAATAAAAAAACAACCTAATATCCAAAAAATAAAAAACTAGAATCCAGCAGGATACCAGTCAATCTTTTGAGGAATAACTTCTTCTTCAAAAACTTCTATTGTATCATCATCCTTGAATCTGACATCTTTATCTTCCAGAGCAAGTCCAACTTCTGTATTCGTTTTCGCTGTGCTGACAAATTCATTTTCACATTTTAGAGATTCTACTCTACCTTCGTAAACGACTTCATTTCCACGAATAAACCGGTAAATGGCTGTCCTGAAAGCACAGAATTCATAATTTGAAATACAGTAATCTTTTTCATTGATTTTGAGAATATTACAAAAGAATATCATCTTTGGTCTCAATTGAATAACTTCCAATTTTTATAAAACAATCAAACTTACTTGCTGAAGACACCCCAGTCCACAAGACATCCAGCAATAGGAACTCTTTTTTTCGTCTTTCCAGGAATCATGAATTCTTTCAAAACATGTCCTTCTCCCACTTGTTTTAGTTCAATTTTTGGAGGAATTTTTTCTGACAACTTTTCCTTCAACGAATCAATCAGCCTGTATATCACATTATACTGTTCAACCTTGACATTTTTTTCTCCAGCAAGAACTCTTATATTCGCCGGAATAGAGGTATTAAAACAATAAATTATCGAATCCGTTTCTTCCGCGAGTTCTATGTGATTTTCTATAGGAGATCCAACTCCAAAATCCACAATTTGGAGTTCACATTGGTCACTACTGTATGTATCTATAACATTCAACAAGGCTTCCAACGTTCCATCCACATCACTTCTCAAGATAATCCTCAAGATCGGTTTTTCCTCTTTTTCTACTTTTCCTTGACTTTTCTCTTCCTTCTTAACAATCAACTTGTACGTCGATCCATACCTTATTCCTTTGTCGAGTAATTTCTGTCGATTTTTAAGGTATTTGTCCCTTTCTTCCATTCTTCTTTCATCAATTATTTCCTTTTCAATTTCTGCTCTTTTATCCATCTCTTTTCTTTTTCTAAACTCTACTACCTCTTGAGCTTTTTGTTCATTTTCCACTTCCAGAATCTTCTCTCCAGGGGAAGGAAGAATCTCACGCCACCCTAAAAGTACAAATAATTTTTAGTCATTCAATATAGAAACCAATAACGTCATAAAATTCTTTCATAATCTGAGGAGAATTACAGTGATAAGATTAAAAAATCTAACCGGACATCCTAACAGGGGTACTTGGTGTAGCCTCTTTGAGTGGTTTATTGTTTTCATCCGTCATCGAACGAACTTTACCCCAAGCTGTTCCAGCAACGAGAACCGTCCCACGTTTGACTGTTCCTCTTTGGACAATCATCGTGCAAACTTTTCCTAATCCTGAAGTCATCCAATAAATCACATAATTTTAAAAATGAAAATCCCACGAAATCGTCTTGATACGAATGTTTAGAATTCCAATCGAGATCAAAAACTATGAAATTTCGAATTTGGTTCTTCATGGTTCCAAAAACTAATCGAAAAACTTTTCCTGAGCTCTTGTAGTATATATAAATACAAAAACAAAGCTACCTTGAGCACTTGTGGCCTCGATGACAATGCCTTCCGACAATCCTTTCGGAGTACTCTTGAGATCCATCAATTCAGCTTGGAGGATCAACGCTTCCTGGAGAGCCTTTATATTCGTTCCTTGAAGAGCACTGATTTCGACAGCTTGAACATCACCTCCCATGTCCTCAACAACGATGTCATGTTGAAGAAGATCTCTTCTCGTCTTCTGTGGATCTGCCTGAGGCTTGTCGATCTTGTTGATGGCGACAACTATCGGAACACCTGCTTCTCTTGCGTACTTTATGGATTCCACAGTCTGCTCATTTACTCCGTCATCTGCTGCCACAACTAGGACTACTATATCCGTCGCTCTTGCTCCCCTTTCTCTCATCGCTTTGAAGGCTGCATGTCCTGGAGTGTCCAGAAAAGTGACTTTGTTCTTCGTTCCGGGAAGCTGGACTGAGAAGGCTCCTATGTGTTGTGTTATTCCTCCGAATTCGGATTGAACTATGGAGGAATTCCTCAACGAATCCAATAAAGTCGTCTTTCCGTGATCGACGTGACCCATAATCGTCACCACAGGGGCTCTTCTGACACATTCCGAAGGTGATGGAGGAGGTCTGTAATCTCTTTGTTAAGTACTATGAAAATTAAAACAAATTTCCAGAATCTTTGGAAACATCTGAATTTCAGAGTTCCAAATACACATTGGATTTTAAAGATTTCTATAACTCCAAAACATTAAAACTATTTGAGGTTCTCGAAGTTCTATTGATATTAAAGTATACAGAAAAAGTAACTGACTGTGGAAAAACGTCTTTTTCTTCTGACAACTCCTTGAGAATCCTTTCTTCGTTTGGACGAGTGACAAACTTGGGCTTCACGTTGAAGACCGAACAAAGATCTAAAATTTGTTTTCTGTCCAGAGGTGTATTTCCATCGAGAAATTTCATGTTTGACTCGTCTATCTCTACCAGACTATCGGAAACAACATTCAGATCCTGTTCTAACGCCTTCGACAACTCCCTAAAAAGTAAGTATTTAATTTTCATATATCAACTTAATCCAAATTCTCATACATCCAGCCTAAACTTATGGAGTTTAATTTCCATATGAAATCTAAAGCTCGATATATAAATCCAAGCTTACATGATATTGATGTCATCGTAGAGTTCCATCGTCTTCTTTGTTGATTTCACATGTTTCACGACCACTGGATCCACATACTGTCTTCTTGTCCTCTGTTTCTTCAAGAAAACTGGAGAAGAATGGAAATCCCGAGTTTCTGAGACCCATCCCAAAGAGATCGAAGCACGGACATTCTGGGATATTCTCCGGAGCAAGATCCTCGATAAAGTAGAACTCATCAAAAATAACTCTATCTAATATTAAGCATATTAAAATAATTTTTAAAATGTCGAGTCCCTTTATTCAAAGCAAAAAAGAAAAGCAAATTTGCAAAAGGCCACATTACGCCAAAAAAAGAGAACCGCAGAATCCAAATCGAAATTGGATAAAGAATAAATACAACTCAAAACTATTTAATTTCAAGCATTCGTCTGTAAATCTCTCAATTCATTCTGTAATTCCGTGTTCTCATTCAACAACTTCTTCAACTCCTGTACATTCTCATTGTTCGCGGCCTCCAGTAACTGTCCATATAAAACCCCTCCTGCCTCGATCGCTTGCTTTCCGTTCTCGAACGTTTTCTTCGCTTTCATCTTCAACTTCTCAACAAAAACTTTCGATTCATTAAATTGTTTCTCCATTTCGCTCGTTTTCGCTTCGAAAGCTTTGATTTCATTCAACCTTGTGTTTTTCTCTTGAGCCAAAATTTTCTGGGTCTCTTTGAGATCTTCTATCTCCCTGAAAGTCCCAAAATCATATAAATACAATTGCCAAAAACTTACTTTCTCAAACTCTTTAGGGAATTTTGACGGAATTCAACATTTTGCTTCTCATTCTCTTTGTTAATTTCAAACTTTTTAAGTTCCTCGAGTTGTTCCGATTCGTGGACGTTATAGGACCTTTCCGCTTGTTGCAAGATCTGTTTCTTTCCCTCCAAAACACTTTCAGCTTTTCTCTTCAAACCTTGTTCTTCTTGGACGACTTTTTCTTTCTCTTTAATCTTCTGGTTCTTTCTTCCTTCAAATTCCCCAATTTTCACATACATCTCCTCCGCCTCTGCCAACTTCCTCGTCGATTCTCTCGCTTGCTTTTTATAATCCACAATTGCCTCCTCAATCTGATTCACTTCTCTTTCCGTTCTCTCTATATCAGCATTCATCTTTTCTGGAGAAGTCACAACTTCACTCGCAAGTTGTTTCGCAACCAAACAGCCATCCTCGAAACTGCTGGTTAAAGATTCCAGTCTCGATTCCATCTGGACAATTTCCGATTCTTTCATTTGTGCATTTTTCTTGATATCATCTTTTTTCAGTTGAGCCTTGTGAAGTTGATCCAGAAGCTGCACCTGCTTCGATCCGAGTTCGTTCCTTCTTCTCTTCGCAGCTTCGTTTTTGCTTATCTGCCTTCCTATATCTTCCTGAAGTTTCGAAACTTTCTTCTGTTCCTCGTCCAATTGAGAACGAATGCCCTCCATCTCATTAAAAACATCATCCACATCTTCCATTCTCGTCATTATAAACTTGTAAAATTTAATCAAGGAATGAAGAAAATAGCAAGTCCTCTTCGCATCCGGCATGATCAAATCCGAAATCGTGAAAACATGACTGTCATCCAACGTGATGTCATCCGTCGACGATTGGATCAGTTTCATCAAAACCATAAAACATGCTTGAGGATCGTTCTCATCTTGCATAAAGTAATTTTCCGGAAGACCAAAAATAGCAGATACTAAACATTTATAAGCCGCATTTAGGACTTCTTGCTGAAAAATAATTCAAAATTTCTAATTCGCACAAATTATGAGAGCTTACCTTAGGATTTCTGCATATATCGATGGTCAGACCAACTTCAGGAAACCTCTCCTGGAAGAATCTTATGATTTCACTGTGAGCACTCATCTAAAAGGTACAAATGAAAATAAACTAAACAAGTCCAAAGATATTTTTACTGTCAGAAACAGTTAAAACCCCAACAGATTTCTAGAATAAATGTACATTAGAGAACTTTAAAAACAGTGACAAAAAAATGGTTAGTTTCTTTCAATCCGTTGTCGCGTCTTCGAACTCCACATCTTCAACCTGCTTTAGAAGTTGGATATATTCCGTTACGATCTTCGTTGAATTCTCGTCTCTTTCTGATTGAAGATTGACAAAGTTCACTTGTTCTTGCATATATACTTCCAACTCTGCCGTCGCTGAGTCCACTTCCTTCATAATTTCGTTCTTGTACTCCGAGTATTTCTCTCCAAAGAAAACCTGCAACTTTGCTGTTTTTTCGAGCAACTCTTTCACTTCCTCATCTATTCTTTGTTTCTTCTGGTTCTCCACATCTCTTGTACTTGTTTCGATTTCTTCCTCAACTTTCAGTTTATGTTCCTTTCTCCGAACTCCCTCTATGTCCCTCTCGATCCCCTTTCTTCTTTCCGCAATTTCTTGATCGAGATGCTTCCTCTTCATTGACAAATCCTCCACAGTTCTGTCGCACTTTATCGAGTTTTCCTTACAAATAGCCGTCTGCTGTCTCAGCTCGAAAGTGTAGCAATCCATTTTCTCCAGAAGTAGCTTCAGAAGTTCTTCGAATTTCTCCAATCTTACTGTAGCCGCCGTCAAATCCATCGGTCTATCTTCTCCGAGCGAAGAAAACCCAAGAGTTATGTAATCTTGTTTCGAGAAATACGATCCAGCAATTCTTGCTATATCCTCACCAACTTGGGACATTTTCTCCTGCAAAAGTCCGAAATTCTTGAAAATCTGCCTCTGAAGGTTCAGCGGTTCTTCTTGCCACTTCCCTAGCTCAACTCTGAATTCATGAAGTCTGCCTCGGAGACTGTTCAAATGAGTAGTCTTCTGTCTTGCTTCTTGCGCACTCATCGTTTGATTCTGAATAGCTGTGCGTTTTTGTGCATTTTCTTCCTCGATTTCCTTCAACGCCGTCATCTTGCAGTTTATAGATTCCGTCAGTTCTTCTCGTTTTTTTTCTAAACCAACTAGAAAACCTTCCGCTTTTTCGAGATAATCTGCTAGTGCATTAATATCGGCCTGAACTTTCAGGCAGTCTTTTTCTATTTCGTGGCATTCTGGTTCTTGACAGGCCTCTTTTAGTTGCTTCAACTCAAGTTCTAAGGCAGCTTTTTCTTCGAGAATTTGGTCCCCATCAAGACACCCATCTTCGTTAGCGATAATTCCATCTCGAAAGTGTGCCTTTTCTTCCGTAAAAGCAGTCGGATCGTCGATGTTGACCTTTTTCGACAAATGCTTCTTGTAACAGGTCGTGAAGTAATGATAAGCGTACTGAAAAGAAGATATTTCGATTGTTTGGGTGTGTACTGATGCTTTTAATTTAAAAAAACTCACGGCTCTTTTTATCGTTTCCTCCTTGTTTCCATGCATCAACATGTCAGTGAGTTCGATATTCTCATATCTCGTGACGAACTCCACCAGCCATCCAAGGGCGTCGACGACGAAGGGCCAGGAGTGAGAAGCTGAGACAGTTTGCATGGTGCTGGGCTTGATCTTCAGAGGATATCCCAATGCAGCGAAGATCTTGGGGACCTCATCGACGATATTTGTCAACCGAAATTCGGAATCCAAGTAGACGTAAATGAAAGAAAACATCGCCTCAAAGTTCTTCTTGCTTGGTTCGTTGATGGCTTTGACGTCGAAAGCAGCACCTTTCTCGATCAGGAAATCCCGGATGAGGGATTTTTGACGATCCATGTGCTCTCTGTCCTTCGGATTCCGGATTTGCTTCTGAGGTCCTTGTCGGGTGGTGCTGCCAATGGACTTCTTCATGCCAGAGGCGAGGATGGTGCTGCCTCCAAGACTGAATCTCCCGAATCCCGCATCCGACCTGCAAGAATGTGACTTAAAAGATTATCTCGAAGTAGATTGTGGGAATTTTCGATTGTTATTGGAAACATCTAATATTTGTTCTCGCATAATGCAGTGAGATTCCAAAAGCATTCGATGGATTTCGGAAATTAATAGAAGATTACCGAAGACTACCCATGTATATTAACACAATATTAAGTTTGCACAAGAAAAAGACTCACGGTCGTAGTGACGGTCTGGAAACCATATTGAAGAGTGATTGACGCCCAGTGATGCTGTTTTTGCCGACAACCGGAGTCCTCAGATTATTCTTGAATCGATCGTCCATATTTCCTGCAATGAATTATATAAAAATTCTTTGAGTCTCACAAAATTTCGTACAAAAGACGAGATACTAGTTTAAGGGAATTTTAAGGATATATTTACACGGACAATGGAGCGAGAGAGATCGAGAAAATCCGGGAAGTGGGAGATTTACATAGATTCGGGCGGTCTTTCGAAAACAATAAAGTGCGCGCCTTTCGTTTTCGTGGCGGGAAAACTGCCTCGTGAAGGCAAAACTGACTGCAATTTGGAGTGCGGCGGCTTTGAGGGAAAACAAAAATGGACGTTGGTTTCCATTTCCTTGAGACTATGAAGCAACACTGAACTAAATAATACTTTTGTAATAAGAGATCTGGTGTTATATAGAACTTGATTGAGCTTGATTTTATTCTAGTTTCACTTTTCATATTTCCAAGTAGATAAACTAACTCTTGAAACCTCAGTTAGATGAACCAACAGAGGTCTCCACATCTCTAAACGTAGTTCTCGAGGACAGGGATGTTGACCTTTATTATTAATGTGTATCCTGTAGTCTTATTCAAATTCGGTTTCGAGGACAAGACCTACCAAAGTCTAGTAATTCCAACTTTATTTACAATCAATTGGCGAGAAAGTTAATATCCATTCGAGCTGCTTGGCTTCAAAAAAGGAGAATATTATTTAATAATATTCAGCTTATTAAATTACATGAGAAAAAAGATGATAGAGTGATTATTGAGGACCTTCTCAACAGAGGTTGCAGGTTCTCGCACAGTACTGCCTCTTTTGGGCTGTTGTGTAGAAGACACTGAAGCAAAATCCGTTCCTGAGCCAAATGGAACAAGATGTCGAAGAATCAGCACAGGATGAACTGACCACAAATGAACTACTTGAGGATGTTCCACTGCATGTAGCACAGCATTGCCGCAACATCAAGGATCTGTAGATTGAGTTGGTGCAGAGGTTTGCATTGGGAGCACAGTTGGAAGCGATATCAACACAAGTAGAACTGGAACTAGAAGTAGAGTTGGATCCAGTACAGAAACTACATGTGCAAGAACAGTTAGCTCTCATCTGGAAAGAGATTAATGAGAATAAATGATAAAAAACATACGAAAGTTTGCCAATCAACGTCCTTGCAAAGTGACACCATCGTGTTGCATCCAGAGATGGTATCACGACACGTTCCAGAAGTGCATAAACC